>JXPG01019227.1:0-12382 GCA_001015175.1 Megaselia abdita
TTATTTTTCCTATCTTGTCTTTGCTCTAATATAAATTAATAAATTCCTTGCTTTTATTTTTAACACTTTTTTTTTTGAAAATATTTGTGTTTTAAAACTTTATCTTAAAACCTCTTTAAAAAATCTAGGATTTTTTTTAAATATTTTAATATTTGAAAAAGTTCTATAATATTCATAAAGGCAAAATTCTAAGATCGATTTTCCTAAAATACACTTTTTGAATTAAACTTGTATTATTTTTAACAAGATATGTATTCAATCACATTTTCAAATTTTACATTTTATTTTTTTTAAAACTTCACTTTAAAAATTGTATTTAAAATTTAATTTTCAAATCCTTTTAAATTCAAAAACTTGTTTTAGATCTTCATCAAGATCATTTCACAATTTAATTATTTTATTTTAATTCGACATTTACTGAAAGCAGCATTGGAAAAATATAAAACTAAGCTTTTTTCGTGCAGTTAACCAGCAAAAATTTTTAAACCAAATGTTTACTAACGCATTCACAAAAACAAAGAGACAGACCGGCCCTTCAAAACTTCTCCTGAAAAATCCGTTCACTTTTGATTTAGGTAGTAATTTTGTAGAGCTCATAACTTTTAAATAATAAAAATAATATAAAAAACATAAAATTATTTCCAGCACTTTATGGTGAATAGTTTATCCTATAATCCAATACCTTCCATACATCAGCGAAAGATGTGTTGTGTTTTAAAGATACAATTCCATCTCTGCCTATCATTGTATATCAAACAACGAGAATAGTTCGATGCACAAGATTGCTCAATGAATTCTTCACCATTGTCGCTTCCGAGAATTTTAACTTCTTTCCCAGTCTTGTTCTCCACCAAAGCCTTGTAGTCTGCCAACATTCCTTACACTTTCGGACTTTCTTTTCAAAAAATATATATGAATCTTGGAATGTTACGAAAGATCTGAACCCAGAAAAAGACTAACATTCAAAGAGACAACAGACATCATCAGCTCTACTTCCAGATCATACAAAAGGAGGTTTAGATTGTTTTCCTTCACAACAGGTTTGACAATGAGAATCGGCGGGCCCTTCGAATTGAACACCGTGAAATGCTCCAGGTTCCATCTTCATCACAACTTGCGAACATGAGCTAATCTTCTCCAACCAAGTCACGTCTACATGACATCAATGCCATATCAATGACAACGAAACATTTTTAGCGATGACATCCTGATGATATCATTGTCTCAGTTTTGTCTCCAGTTGATCCCCCCTACGTCGTGATGATATCACCATGATATCATATCATCATACTTTGAAGAGCTTTTTCCGTACTTTTTTCATGTGACCCTTCTGTTTACAGCCATGACATGCTTGATACACCTATAGTCTTGGATTTCGTATGCCAGAGCTTGTCATAAGATTTTCTTACTTTGGTGCTTTGATGTCAAGCTGTTGAAAAAATGACGTGGTTGGCGGCCGTGGTTAACGTGAGATAACTTTATAGGGCCGGAAGTTTTTTGCTTTATTGCAAGACCTTGGGATCTGCAATGAAGAATGAGATGTTAAAGATCTTAAAAGGAACTCTGTACTGGCTAGACTAAGACATGCATTATCGACGACACTTCGGGTGATGTTCATATGATCAGAGGAAAGGAATGTGTTTAGTTTCCCCCTCGCCAGAGGGAAGGTATCCCCTTTGTGTCGTGGAATTTATTTATGTTGAGGAGATGACATCTGAGTTCTTCAACGCACCGGATTCGAGATTTAGTAGTATGATAATTTCCAGAAGGTGATGTAGACTTCAGGCTCAGACGGTATTATGATAATGTAGAGTTTGGGTTGGACAATGGATAGTTGATGGAGTAAGATCAGTGAGTGTTGGAGATATTGGTTGATGAGGAAGCAGAGAACATCCCCTTATTCGCCTCTACCTTCAACTATGATAATGAATTCTTGTTTTGTCTTGTTTGATTTCTTGAATGATAACAGTAAGTAATAGTAACAGTAAGACTTAAAGCCTCTTACATCACTTAGAATAGAAGAAAAAGTGAATAAATCTTAAAGCTGTTTCTTAAATTCCAATAAAACCTCATAGTACCAGTAATTTCGCAAAAAGAAACCATAAAAATTTCCCCAGTGCCCATTCCATGGTCAGTGATTTACTGCGTTAGACAATTACTAACCAAAGATGTAAATGCCAAGGCCCATATAAGAAGACAATTATTAAGATGTAAATGGAGAAACAGTACGAAACATAGCCTTTTAATAAACCAACCGTCCTCCTCTTTTTCTCATCTACTAAATCAGATTAATTTATTTGTTAAGTTGTTTGTGATATGGTTTTTGTTTTAACGATGGCATATTTTCTGGACACAAAACTTTGGTAAAACTTTTCTAATTATATTAGAAAACTTGGGGTTTTCGTTACAGCACTTGTAACTCTTAACACTTTGGAGTTAGGAAACAAAGTTGTTTGGAATGGCTACGAATAGGAAATATAGCTATAGGGCCAGAGCACTCTACCAAAATATTCATTCATCTAACGAACTGAGAAGAACAGTTCAATTATATGTTAAGTTGAGAGGAAACCCAAAATATCCCATCAAAGTACAAATAACCATCATTTTAAGTTTTATCTGACTTTTTTCGTCTTCCTTTGAGAAAATCATGTAATTTTGTTGTGTCTTTTTAGTGAAAAGGTCTGTGGTTTTTTGTTATTTTATTTTTATTCATTCCTTCATCCAAATAGTATCATCATCCTGGAGGGATTTTTTCCTATAGTTTTTTTCTTGTTTCCTTTAGGGTGGATTTAAAGTTTTATTATCTACTTTTCTACTTTTAGTGTTTTTCAAAACTACTTTGGAAGGTCTCTTTTTTATAGACAAAGTAATTGAACTTATCAATTCTACTAGATTGGATTTGAATATTCCGGGAAATTTGTCATGAACCTATGACATGGAATAGATAGGAATGATTTAGTACATACGTTGATAAGATTATTTGTGAGGGTTATCAGTCATATCATTTATTAAATGTGCATTCAATTTGATGATTTTTTATTCTTCATGGGATTGTGTAATTTTTAGAGTATAAACTATAAAATATTGAACATTTTTATGGAATATCAAAACTTAATATTCGGCTCTTTTTTCAATGGAACTTTTGGCTCATCTCATCTTTATTTGGGCCACTGATCCTGAATTAGAGTAAAATATATCGAAAGCCAGCTTTACAAAATCCAGAAGTTTTTTAATAAAATATGTTATATGCCGAAACCCGGGATTGAACCGGGGACCTTTAGATTTTCAGTCTAACGCTCTCCCAACTGAGCTATTTCGGCTTATAAATATAAGCCGACATTTCAATGCAAACAATAAATAAAACGATTTCATAATAAATAATATAGACCAATTATCATTAAACTATGCAACAACTAAACTTTTTAATTGACGAGAAGTCCTACAAATCTGGATATAAAATATCAGAATCCTCATTAATAAATAAAAATAACTTTATTCCGAATCACCTAGTTTCGATAAGATCATTCCTATAATAAACTTGATCATCTGGAAGGCTTAGCCGTTGGTGATCTCGGGTTTTTTAAGTGATTACGGACTCCGTTGGACAAGGTGTTTAGAAGACTAGTAATTTAGTTGTCGGAGCTTTAAATCTCTACTTTTTCCACACAAATCCGACCTGTTGTGATATTTTGAATTTGAAAATATTTCATACGTTTCAACGTTGTAGAATTTGGTTTTAACATCCAATGGCTTCATCACCTGGGAACTTGAAGAACTTCCGTAAAGAATGCGCCAGTTCTGCTGCTGTTATGAAGTGGGCTTCGCATACTAAGATATGAGTGGGCGGCACCAATAGTTGTAATCAAAAAGTAAATGGAAAGTTGAGAATTTTCGGTGACTAGTGGACAGGCTTAAGCCTCTCTCGAACCAAACAAATATCCGCTGCCTGAGCCTTCTTAACTCTTTCTTCAATGTTCTTACTCCACTGAAGCTTGGAATCTAGGTAAACTCCCAGGTATTTAGCTTCACTAGAGAGAACAAGACGCTGACCACCGAGTGTTGGATTGTTAAAGGTTGGAATGGATCTCTTCCTAGTGAAGAGGACTAACTCAGTCTTGTCTGGATTTACACCAAGTCCACATTCCATTGTCCACTCCTCTAATAATTTCAGTGCTTTACCCATCCATCCACTTATTATTGGGGGAAAGAGTCCTGAGGATAAAAGAACCACATCGTCCACATAGGCTACCACCTAAACTCTATGTTCTTCAATCTTCAGCAGAACTTCGATGACTACTAACAGCCATAAAATAGGAGGTAATACCCCTCCTTGCGGGGTTCCTCTGGTTGCATACCTAACCAGATGATGACTCTGGTACCCAGCATGGTTGAGATCCAATTACAAACTGGTCTTCTCTAACGCTCGTACTATATAGCATCTCTTGTAACATTATTAAAAGCCCCATTCAAAAGAGTTGATTGCCCAAATTACCTTCTCCGGAGTAACGAAGCTAGCACAAGAGGAATCATTATCATCCGTAGCCTTCCTGCTACTGATTGCTTCATTCGAAACTGTACAGCCTGGAAAGTGAGTCGAAAGCAAAATATCATTGGTTTCTTCACTTGATTGGGCCCATCTACCGTCGGCTAATTGATGATGAGTAGGTAGAGTAGATTTTGGAAAGAATCTTCCGAAGTCTTGCCGCATCTTTTGTAGACTCAATATATTCGCAGAACTTAATCCAGTTCTTGGCTTTAGCATCCTTTATAGTCTTATTATATACGTTTACCAGACTTTTATAGGTACTCCAGTTAACGTTAGCAAGTCCAGTTAAAATAAGAAGGAAAGCTACGTTTCGAGGCTCTGACTGTCCTATACAAGAAGCTTTGAATGTAACGTCCAATGCCTTAGTACTACACAACATTATCAATATCAGACTCAGTGTTAAGACGCTTAATCTTACAATTCGCAATTTTTTTACACTTTTTCCAATCCGTTTTTCTAGGATTTCTATAGGGGATCTTTTCAGCCTCCTTGAAGGCTATCTCGAAAAGAATAAATCTATGATCAGCAACCCTCCAGTTTGCTATACTATTATGATCCATATTACAACACAGAGTTACGTCGAGAACCTCTTCCCATGAGTTTGGGAATTTGAAAGTAGGGGTGTTACCGCGATTACAAACAAGCAAATCGGTTGTGTTAATAAAATCAAAAAGTAACTCACCCTCCTTACCCCCATCTTCATCTATTATTGTCCGGGTTGATACGTAGGTCTGTTTCGTTATTATCCACGATCACAACCTTTATATCCTGCGCTTCAGGAGTTCGTTAAGAGGCATCTCATCGATAAATCTTACTCTGCCTTGGTCGCTTTTCTTGGAGCCAATGGGGATAAAATGGTTTACCTCCACTCTTTTGTCATTGTTTCTCCGCTAAGATGTAGGAACGTCGCGTCGCAGCTTCTTCTCCTCCCCTCTGCCCGAAGCATTGTGGGACCTGTTCCTCTTCCCTGCATCATCTCTAGAGGGCTTCTTCATACCTGAACAAGAAGTGGAGGACTCCTTATAATCCAAAGTCTCATACTTCTTTTTGGTATCCAGAGCCCACTCTCGATGATCCAGATCTGTAGGAGCAAGTGTTTGAAAAGAATGGATGGACTAAGTCTTCAAAAGACGAGTTTTTCAAAAGAAGAGATTCACTTTCCATTTCAAATGATTGCATTCTTTTCAGAGATCGCATTGTAATTTCAAAAGATCTCAGGACGAAAGATAATGAGATAGCTTCATCGTGGAAATACTGGAATGGAAAGAATAAAATCAAAAGCTCGCTGTCATGTATATTGGAATAACATAGATTCAGAAATTTGTGATCTAGATCAAAGGAGCGAAGAACCCGAAGAAAACCACATTAAAATTATAGCCGTTATGCACAGAGACCTTAGAAAGGATCCATATCGATATCGCGGAACCAAAGCAGAGTTACCATTATGTGGTAATTGTGAACTCCTATCCTGAAATATTCAAAACCAACACAATTTCTTCTTCAAACAAGATGAAAGAAATTTTAAAATTATATTTCAGTCGTTTTGGAGATGCTAAAGATTTGATGTCCCAATTTGCTTTACAATCATTCGAAGACTTTATTAAATCAAAAGGAATCAATGATATCATCAAAACTTTATGGCAGAAGCAAAAACCGAGTTCTAATTCTGTTTCACATCAAGAAACAACTGTTAGATCATTTTGAACAACGTTAGTATTAATATTACGGATTAAACTCTACATTTTAGGTTATATTTTAAGCAGACCAGATAATATAGGTATAGATATCTCAGATGTCATGTTTTTGGTACTTTCCTCTTAAATACTGGTATTATGTGTAGATCTTCAGTTTAGTGCATTTTCGTATAAACTTAGATCTGAGAACCCTGCTCTCAAATACTTTGAAAATCATGAGCTCGAATCTTGATGAGGGCTGTTTCTGCTCGATCTCATGTACTTTGTTTTCATGACGTTCAATCCTAAACCAATTTGTTTGTGCTGAATGTTTGTACAGTATCGTTTCAGATCTTCAAAATTTCGGTTCATTATATCATCCGCATAACCCAGTAATTGAATCGATTTCGGGAAGATGTTACTTGATTTTTGAATCTAGGCTCTTCGTACTATGATACATAGATGACAGAACATCTCCTTGATGAAAATCTTTTGTTGTATTCTTGTATACTGTCTACGCTTGTTTAAAATCGATGAATACCACCTATCAATCTAGAAATCTACCTTTCTCATCTCATTTCGGCCTACATAGTTGTACAACTCAGCCGCTCAGCCTGGGATCCATCCATACATTATGGTAGTCCTTCAAAGAGTATATATATTGAAACTCAAAATTGAAGAAACTATTAGAAAAAATAGAAGATACATCAAAAAATATGATGCCGAAACCCGGGATTGAACCGGGGACCTTTAGATCTTCAGTCTAACGCTCTCCCAACTGAGCTATTTCGGCTTATGAGTATTTTTAATTATATACCTCCGCTAAAATTAGACCTCTTGATGACATCAATATCCCAGATTATTGACAAATACAATGCGTAATGACGCATAGAAACGATATGCTACAAATGCTTCAAGAAAGAGATCAATATATATTTAAAACCTCGTTTTCATATGGTGTTTTTGAATTCCGGAAATCCATATGTTAGAAGTCTTATTTAATTAAATACAGTTGCAAATCATATAGTTCAAAGAAGAATTTTTAAATTGCTTTCAAAATATTAGAGGAAAACCGAATACTTTAATATACTCAAATTTGTTTAGAGTGTTTTAATGGGCAATAAATCAAAATATATTTATGATTTTTTTAAATTTCTTTCTTCGCATTTTGTGTTCGAAGACAGTAAAATCTTGGTTTTTCCTTCACCGATAATTACAAGATGAATTATACTTATTACATTTATAAATTACAAACTGTCTAACGTAGTTATTTGTAAATTATTCATTGTAATAATTACTTTGCGAATTGGAATTTAGTTTCACTTACAATGCTGCGGAGAAATTCATAACTCAAGTCCCTTAGTACTCAATAAAACATGAAAATGAGAATTAAATTTCACTTTACAGGAAGTAAGAATCTTAAATTCATCCAAGAAGCTAAATGAATTCCACAGAAGACTCATATCCATCCATTCATTCACAAACAAAAATCCCAATTATATTCTTTCATTAAAAATATTTCATTCATTAAAAAAATACATAAAACCGAATAATAAACTTTTCCAACAATTAAAATTGTTTATAATCCCGCAGGTAAACATGCTCACTAAAATGCGTACGCGAAAGTGTTTACTTTGGAGAGATAAGATATTTTTAGGTTTGTGTGTCAAGATCGTTTGACTATGAAAACGCTGATGTTGACCTTGCTCGGCATTATTCTTGTAATGTCATTTAGTCAAAATAGTTTGCCGAAACCCGGGATTGAACCGGGGACCTTTAGATCTTCAGTCTAATGCTCTCCCAACTGAGCTATTTCGGCGATGTTGGGCAATGTTTTATGAAGAATTATCAGGTAAGACTTTGGAATGATTTGTGATAATCTAAAATATGAATATATAAAAATCTATATTCTAAAAAAAAAGTTTTGCCGAAACCCGGGATTGAACCGGGGACCTTTAGATCTTCAGTCTAACGCTCTCCCAACTGAGCTATTTCGGCATATAAAGATATCACCTCGAAGCATTTCCAAATACTTTCTCTTATCAAGCTTTCATCATTCAATTTTGTATCACCAAAAAGCTTCAGTCTTTCTCGAAAGATAAGAGCTATAATTAGTCACGAATAAATTTCAAATTTGTTACCAGCTGAGCAAATTCACAATTGCTTTTAGGAGAGATAAACCACCCTATCTCATTTCCTCTGTCAACGTTCTCATATTTGTAATGAAATTTCACATTACCTCAGATCCTTGAAGAGGAAAAATTCTAGGACATTTTTTCATTTATCGAAAGTTTAGGGAGGATGAAGCCCATTATTTTCTATGTCTCTCAACATTAAGATAAATCGTTATTGTTTAAACAGTTTGTCCTCCATCGGAGGAAAGGCATTCTTCCCTCCACACATATCCTCTTCCACTCTTAATAGTTTGCATGGTAGATATTACCCATAGGGGAAAAGAACATGGCTTGATTGAATAAAGCTAAAGCCGATCCGTAAATCTTATTTTGTCATTAATTATGAAAATCGTATAATAAAAATTGGATGTCGTCGTCTTTTTTCTTTTTTGTTGCTTTGAAAACAACGTTTTGGCTTTTATCATAAATTTCAATTTTTATGGTTTGTGTTTAGCCTTTTTTGTCTAAAACGCGATATAAATTTTAGGGAGTGTATTGATTTTCCGATTATGTAGAACGGCAGCAATTATACTAAATGCCGCGGAAGAAGGAAGAATCGTTTATCCTTTTGACAGCTTCTGGGAAATATATTCCTTCTTTCTATGAAATATGTTTTTTATTGTTTCTTTTTTCAATCAAAAAGTGTTTAGGTAGGCTGGAATATTAAAATAGGCGAGATGGATTTGTTGGATATTCATGGGGATACTATATTACTACTGAAGTGACGAAAATTTATACATTTTTGACTCTAGAGAAAATAAGGAAATTAACCATCAGAAAATACTAGGATGAAAATTTGAACTAAAGTTGTTAGTATATTTAACGTTAGATGGCGCAGATGGCGCGAGTATCAGTTGTTGATTTGAAGTCTTATTTCATTAATTTTTATAGGCTTTACTATAAATCGAGCAGGACCATAGAAGAAGCCTCTTAGTTTCTGTCAGTTTAGATTTTTCATTCGAGTTTTACATTGACAATTCTAATTGAATGTTAAAACATAATAATAGGAATAGAAAATCAAAGGCTTCTTATTATATGGTTCTGCATCCCCTTTTAAGAATAGTTCAAGTGTTGAGGTTTAATTATAGTTCTACCACTTCGAGTCCTAAGAATTTCTTGAGGTTCCATATGTGTAGTATCGAAGACATCTAAGGCTTCATATTCATGCTGAACATCATTTGTGGTTCTTCGACTGGAACTGATACCCCTGGTTCTAAATCTTGGTCCTGGATGATATTTGCATCTAGTTGTGGAATAAGGTATCAAGTGCAAGTTAAGAGTTAGGAGCTGTTACTTCTTCATTAGTTGATTGGCATGTGAACGAACTAGCTTTTTGTGGTTGTTGTTGAACAATAAGACATTGTAGTTAACTTTACCTACTTCACCAGGAGCTCAAAACTCTTTGTCGTTATTTTATCAAGATCTTCTGGTTTAAATCTTCTCTGTTTCGCCCGATGTTGTAAATTGTAAATTGAAACTTTTGGTTTGTTTGAAGTTCTAAGAATGAGTTTCAATGTCTTTTGGATATGTTGAGTTTACTACCAATGAAGTTCCTATCCGGTGACAAACCATTTTGAGAGTTTAGATTTGAAGTTGAATAAGCTTGGAGAAAAGTTTCAGGTCGGATGTTCCTTCCTCCCTTAATTTTGAATGAGCTCTCTATCACGAAGAAGAGCAACTACTTAGTGTACAACTTGAAGACAACAAAAATTTCGAAGTACATATTCCAAAAATCTATATTTCGTTTAATGACATTCATGAGCGAATTAAAAAACTGAAATTCTCATATTCTAGTGGACCGGATGAGGTGCTGTTCTAAAAAATACCGACAAATTGCTATGTTTTCTGTTCAATTTGTCTATATATAGCAGGACTTTTCCAATGAAATGGAAATCATCTATAAACTCATACTCTGGAGTGCCACAGGGTAGGACCACTATTGTCCATCATCTTCATTAATCACCTTCCGGAGTTTATTGAAAACTCTTCTGTGTATGCGGGTGATTGCAACATTTTCAGAGGTGTACAAATACTAGATGATCAAGAACTTCTTAAAAACGATCTTCACAAACTTAATATTGGAATTTTACGAGGAGAGCTATTACTCATGGATGGTAAATGGATATGTACGCGTCTCTTTCTCGGGTAACACTGTAGCCTTTACCTCTGCATATCAGCGCCGAATCTCACCGCCTAGTTGGTGCCGTCTGTCAAGCTGAGCCACCTATGTGAACGATCAGGTAATCAACCCGTGCAGTAGGGTCAGTGTCAAACGAGTTCTAAGGAGCGAGATGCCAGTCACGTCTCCTCTCGAATCGAAACTGACTAAGAACGAAAGATCCCTGCGTCGGATGCAANAATCACTGCGTCGGATGCAAAAACGGAAATGAATCCATTGATATCGACCCGGAAACGTTATGGACTATGAGACAAACATCTGTTCTATGAAAAACACTTCATAGGGCTGGGAGGTTGGAAGACCTCACTAAGATCTTACAGACCTACAAAGCCTACATCACTGCCTTACAAGAGATCAGATGGAACGGAAAGGGTGAGGTAGAGGATATAGAACTAAATACCAGAGCGATCTCTATTACAGCTGTCCCTCAAAAAAGCCTGAGTTCGGAGTTGGCTTTGCTGTTAGAGGCAAGGCTAGGCATTGTGTCACTCGATGGGTGCCTTTCAACGAGTGGCTATGCATACGCCATTTTAACGCCAGGAGTTACAACATCAGTCTCATATGCGNTATGCGCTCATGCTCTCACTGAAGATAAGCATGATGAAGTCAAGGACATCTTCTACGAACAACTTGAACAGGCTTATGGGAGCCTTCCTGCTTATGACCTGAAACTGGTATTAGGAGACTTCAACGTGAAAGTGGGAAACGAAGACTTCTTTTTGGGAACTACGTACGTTCATTTAGAGGTGCTAACATTGACTCCGACCACCATCTAGTAAGAGCACGATTGCGTTGCAGAATCTCTTCAATTAGGCCCACAAATAACAACAAGAAGAGCAAATAAAATGTAGAGGCCCTGTAGAGTACATAACACAGAAGCTCGATTCTATACCGGAATCTCTCGACATAGATAGCCATTGCTGGAAGTGGTAAAGACAGCCGCCACCGAAGTTCTTAATGAAGGAACGCAGTAGACCCACTAGATGGCGACATGATGAGTACGATAAAGCCGTTGCCGCCAAGAATAAAGACCTACAGAGAAATACCTACAGAGAGATACACGTGCAAGTCTAGTGGAGTATAGAATCAAAAGGAGGGAGGCCTCAAAGCGTCGATTGCAAAAGAAGAACATGGGAAACTTGGAGATCTTGAGGGACAGAAATTAAGTGAGAAGATTTTATCAAAATATAAGCAAACAGCGCCGGGGTTTCGTACCTCAATCATCTGCCTGTAATGATAAAAGTGGAAAATTCATCACCTTACCTTAACTTACCTTTACCTTTTGTAGCTTACAACCTATGGTTGGTTTTCGCTTGCTTCAAAAGGTTACTCCATTCTTTCTATCCGCTGCCTTTCTTCTCCATGATGTTTTCAATTTCATTTCGTCAATTTCAATTTCGTCCATTCGGTGTACGTGCCCAAGCCATCTCAACCTCTGGATTTTGATTTTCTGGACGATATCTTCATGTTGGTATAATGTGTTGAGTTCCTCATTATGTCTAATTCTCCACTCCCCGTTAGTGCAGACGGGACCATAAATAATTCTAAGGACTTTTCTTTCGAAAACTCGTAGTCTTTCGCAGTCTATAACCTTCAGCTCCCATGCCTGGGATCCATATATAACGATAGGGATAGGGTTAGATAGATTTGGATCTTTATTTCTCTCGACAGGTGTTTTGATTGGAGAAGTTTACTCAGGCCATATAGACAACGACTGCCCAGAACAATCCTTCGAATTATCTCCAGCGAGGTGTTTTTTGTGGAGTTCATTGAGCTTCCAAGGTAGATGAATTCTTTCACAACTTCCAAA
>JXPG01019252.1:507-25741 GCA_001015175.1 Megaselia abdita
ACAAATATTTTCGTTCAGATTTTGCAGCTTTCAAAAGTTGGGAGTTGTTAGAAACCATGTCGTGGAATTCCTCTTAAGTATATTTCAAATTACAAATGCAAAGGTTACCCCCCTTTTGTGATTTTTTTTGCCGTAAATTCAATTTCGTGAAATTCTTCTTTTAAAGAAACTTTTCTTCTAGAAGTTTTTTTTAAAAGAATTTGTGATTTTTTGTGCCGGAAATTCAACTTCTTTAACTTAAATTAAGAAGTTTTCATAAAAACACGCATAACTTTTTTTTGCCATTTTTGGTGGAAAATGCAAAGGGGTAACACCTTTTGATTTTTTGTGCCGAAAACTCAAATTTTTTAAATTCTCCTTTTGAAGAAACTTTTCTTATAGAAAGCCCTTTAATAGACTAAATTAAGAAGTTGTCATAAAAAAAAACATAACTTTTTTTTGCAATGTTTTGTGCTGAAAATTCTAATTCTTTAGATTTTCCTTTTAAAGAACCTTTTCTTCTAGAAAGTCTTTTAATTGACTAAATTAAGAAGTTTTCATAAAAAACGCCGAGCTTTTTTTTAGCCATTTTTAAAGAAACTTTTCTTATAGAAGGTCTTTTAATTGACTAAATTAAGAAGTTTTCATAAAAAAAACGAAAAACTTGTTTTTGCCATTTTTTGTGGAAAATGCAAAGGGGTAACACTTTTTGATTTTTTGTGCCGAAAACTCAACTTTTTTAAATTCTCCTTTTAAAGAAACTTTTCTTCTAGAAAGTCCTTTAATAGACTAAATTAAGAAGTTGTCATAAAAAAGCAGAACTTTTTTTTGCCATTTTTTGCGAAAAATGCAAAGGGATACCCCTAAGAATTGACTAAATTAAGAACTTTTCATAAACAAAAAAGCATAAAAAGCCTTTTAAAATTCCCACAAAAACTGTTCTGTTAAATGTAACAGCAACCTGTTAAAAACAGTCGACCAATTAGAAAGTCGTATTGTTCTCATAATTTTAGTCGACTGACGTCTTTTCCATAGTCGACTGGATGACTCTTTCTAACCTCATAGGAGTGAGAGAGATGATAATAGTAAAAATCAATCGGTAAGAAGAAGACTTCTTTCGACGATTATTTTGTTGATTGTTTTTTGACATTTAGTGACTCAAAGTACCACTCACTAATGTCAAATACAGTTTTGAGTTAAAACTTATTAAAAAAAAATAATAAAAAAGTTTGTTCTTCAAAATTAAGTGAAAATTGCAGTTCCGGGTGAGTTAAAATATTCTATAAATTCTATTGGGAATCGGTTTTATTAACAAATCTATCATTGACTATAAAAAACTGTGAAAAATGCACTTTCTGAGAATTTTATTTGTTGTTTCTTGGA
The DNA here is from genome assembly GCA_001015175.1 of Megaselia abdita. NCBI lineage: Eukaryota > Metazoa > Arthropoda > Insecta > Diptera > Phoridae > Megaselia > Megaselia abdita. Next base: position 1,870 of record JXPG01019252.1, read on the forward strand.
TCTGGGTTAAATTAAAGTTCGTAAAAAGAAGAACAGATGAATGGACAAGGACGGAAGGAAGGAGATCGATTTCACCAGTTCAAACAGGAATAAAAAGGAAAACCGGAAGTTTCTAACTGTAATCAATGAAAATCTCTCTAAAGAAAACAACAGAAAACTTGATTGAAAAGTGGTTGTTCTCTTCTTTTGTTCCCAAAAATGACTTTCAATTCAACCGTGTCACCGATTTTCCATTTCATAATTCTCAAATTCAACTTCACCTGTTATGACAAGTCGGTCTAGATTTTATGACACAACGATCGTTCTTGTCGATCAGACAGTTTTGTGTTGTTTTGTTCTGTTCTGTTCCATACAAAACTGAGTGGTAATACCGTTAACTGGGGGTCACTAATTTAGAAAGCCAACAGGTGAGTTGGTTGGTATAAAGTGGAATAGAATGGTGTTGTTCGGTCGTTCTCAATCAGTGAAGAACAGTGGATATGGAAATTGAGAATAGCGAAAGAAAAATTGATGATAATTAAGTTGTTCGTGCAATATTTTGCATTCACAGAAACACAAAACCACAACTTTTGTTTTAAATGAAGGGGTGCATTGACAGTCAAGTGCATCGGCGCAAGTTAAATGTGACAAATTTATGTCGCTTTTGTATAGTTTGTGGTTTGTTAGAATTTCGCATCTGTTCGATAAATTATAGTTTTTTTAGAGACAGGAAATTTTTATATTCTACGCGAATTTTTATTGAAGGACACAATACGTAATTGAACGAGTTTTCCAGGTGTCCTTTCCTGGTTTTTATATGTTTTTTATTCTCGATTCAAGGTCATGTTTGAAAGCAAAATGCAAGGGATGAAAATTCAATTTCAAAGGATGCGTTTTTTATGTTAAGTCCTTGAATTTGATATTAAAATTGTAGGAATGAAAAGTGATTGCGCAGTCAATCGTATTTTTTAGGTATCTGTTCGATTAATGGTTGTCTGGTGTGTTTTTAGGTTATCATAAATTGTTTTTTAGCAAGTTTATATTCCAATCAGAAATAAAAAGAAACGTCGAAAATGGCTAGTTTTGCACCTGGGATATCTAAGCTAGAATACCCACTAGACTAATCAATTCCCAAGTAGAAGACCCTTTTTAATGGAATTGTGAAAATCTTATGTTCTTAGAACTTATCTTATTATGAAAGGAAAACCACTCCCAAGAATTGTGTGCCAGATTTCTCAAAATCCTTCCAAGATTTTTTTAAATTTATTAAATGGTTTCGATGGTTTCTTAAAACTTACGTCATTTCATAAATAATATTAGGGATTTAAGAAAAGACTGTAAGGATTTTGTAATATATTTGAGATATAAACCAAATTTACTACAACTTTGGATTTATTTTTCTAAAACAATATTTCTATTTAAAAAATGGAAAGCAAAACAATCAACAAACATTGTTTCTATTCAAAAAAAAAATTGTATTCCCATTAATTAATGATTTTTATTTAATATATTCTTTGTACACTTTTAAGAAAAAGTTCATAACCATTTGAATTTAGTTAAATTAAACAAAAAAAAGTAACTGAGAATCAATGTTAACAAAAAATTCATAAACCTAAAAAGACATTTCAGATTTAGTTGGTTTAATCTAAATAAAATACTGAATTTAAAAATAAAAAACTTAGCCATAATTATAATTAACTTTTTTTAACTTAACTTTTTAACTTAAATCAAATAAAATTCATTTTAAATTCATTGTTTCAGTTTTCATGAATTTCAGTGATAAATAATCTGAATTCGCTACATTTATAATCTTTTGAATTTATTATGCATATTGATTTGAAAGTATTTTTAACTTCGCAAATATAATATAATATATAATATAATAAATATTGATTGTTGTTAAATATAAATAAGCTTAAGTACTTGGTTTTTCTACCTTATTATCTTTTCTAAAGAAAACAGAGAAATTACAATAAAAACAAGTATTATGTAGGGAATGATTTAGTTGAAGNAATTAAAGACTTTGTAAGTTTATTGTATTAGATTTTGTAAATGTTCTTCTGATTTTGTAAATCGTCTTGAGATTTGGATTGTCAAGGATGTCTTGGAATGATGTACCAAATTTTCCTCCTTAGAAGTCCCAGAGGTTCCCTCGTTTTATTAGGTATTCCAGATGCGCTACTACCTGAAACATTAAAAATGCTTAATAACCTATTCCTGCCTTATTATCTCAGTTTACAAGACCAATTTCTTTCAAATCTTCTAAAATCTTCGTGTTTCTAAATTGCAAACTAAAATTTCTTTAAGTGACTTGGAAATATCATATATTTTTTTTGACAACTACAATTCTCATTTAATATTTTATTATACTTTTCTTAAGGAATGTTTAGTGTAATAAGTTGAGTTCGAGCTTCTCGAAAATAATGGAATTTATCCAAAGAATGCAATTCAAGCATTTTCTCAAAAACCCCAAGCATTTGCTATAAGTCTCAACCATCTCAAGCATTTGATCTAAAAAAACTCAATCATCTCAAGCATTTTTCAAAATTGTTCAAAACAAAATGTGAATTCTTCCACTCCGTAATTTTGTTTCTAGTCAAAGACTTCTGATACAATAGTTTGTATTTTTCTATTGGAATTTAGATTATTTTTAAGGTTTAGTTCAGTTTTTATTTTTAATATAAGTTTTCGAAGTTGTATTAAAATGCTTTGTAAAATTACAAAATACTTGTTTTAATACTTCGAAATTTAATTTAATAACGAAACGTTTTTTATGAAGAAAAAAAGTATAGAGTAAATGATTTTTTATGATTTTGCAAGGAATTTTCATGTTTATTTGAAATTTTAACAATTTTTCATGGTTTTGTTAGGATTTCGGAGATCTATGATGATTTTGAGTGTTTAGAAATGATTTTGCAACTTCATCTTTGAGGTTTTTCTTAATTTTCGGGATCTTGGATGGTTTTGTTTGAATTTTGAGTATTTAGAAATAATTGTTCATGATTTTGTTCTGATTTTATAAGGAGTTTTCAAAGATTGCAATCCCATATACGATTTCGAGTAGGGAAAATCCCCTCGTTTCAGAAAAGATTTTGTAAGGATGTTTTATGATTTTGTTATTATTTTGGAGATCTTGGATGATTTTGAGTGTTAAGAAGGAATTTTTCGTTATTTTTTTTAGATGTTCAGTATTTAGAAAGGATTTTTTATGGCTTTACGGATGATTTTGTTTGGATTTTTAATGATTAATAACATTTAAAAAACAACAACTGAATTTATAGCAATTTAACACTTTAAGTGAAAATATAACGCTGAATATATAAATTTTGTGTTGGTATTCTTAATCCGCCTTGACTACTAAACAGCATCTAAATATTACTTTAACGGTTTTAATGATTTTAAAAGAATTTTTCATTTAATTTTAATTATTTTGAAAGGATTTTTTATATTTTGTAATGATTTGGACGAATCTGTAAAACATTTTGGCTTATTTATATTGGAAGAACCGACCAAAAACTTAATTTTAAGTTACAATATTTCCAAAATATTTAGTTGTGAAACTTTAAGTTTCCATTTTTTTATTTGATCAAAAATATGAATTGAATAACTTACAACAAACAAACATCGAAAATTAAATTTTTTAAAAATATCTATAAAATAAATGAAAATTGTTCTTCTACTAAATTTATTCAGTAATTTTGTTTAATAATCAATATTTAATAATAAGTATTATTTTAAGAATTTGAAATACAAATAACATTATCGAAAACTTAAAAGAAACCTATAAATAATTTCAGTAAAGTAAAGTAATATAGATTTCCATAATTAAAAATATTGTTAAAAAAAATATCTAGTATATTAAAAAAAATTATCTTCAGGCGTTAATTCTTTTACTGTTTTTTTAAATTTTGTTCAGTCATAAAACTTATTATTAAAAAATACCCTCGTTATTTTTAGTTTTGTTTTAAAATTTAATGAGCAGTTTTAGACATGCTTTTTACTTTTTTTTTATTTTTGAATCCAAGCAACTTTGGCAAATTAAGGAATTTTAAATTTTTAAACTCAAGCATCTCAAGCATTTTTAGCTTCAAAACCTCAAGCATCTCAAGCGCTAAACAGTGTACATATTCCGAGTGAAATTTACATGTTTTAACACATGTTATGTTTTTTCTCAGCATGGCTTACTTCTTCCATCAACACCCGACTTTAAACAATTGCACAAAACTGCAAATTCTCTAATATATAGCAAAATCATAAACAGTTTTTATAAATATTTTTTATAAAATCTTTTAAAAATCATGCACACAATATGAGACACATGTTTACTCCTCGTAGATTCTATCTTCTATAAATTCATTAAAACTGTGATATTTACGGTGAATATCGTAGTATTAAGGATGCATGACGAAATGAACTTGCTGAAGAGCTCTACAAAGCTTAATATGTAATATTTTTTTCGTTTTTTTTTAAACAAATTTCACAACTAAAATAGGATTATAAAGTTTCGTCGGGTTTCCTTTTATATGGGTCACCACCAAAAATAATAATATCATCTCGGAAGAAGCTGGTTAGTTTTGTATAGTCTTAATGCTTCTAAATTTGTGAAATTTAAACAAAAATCAACTAATACAAATATTTGTGGGATTTTTAAAAAGTTCTGAGAAGAAACATTTTGTTTTTTGAAATTTGGAACATCACTTTTATGAAAAGGGCTTGAACATTATATTACATGAAAATAGTGTTTCATAATGTTGAAATAATAATCGAACATTGTAAGCGAAGCATATTGAGACCAATTATTATAAAAAACATATTAATTATTGCAATTAATCTTCTTTTACCATATTTTTGCACTTTGTTCTTTAACGTGGTATTGACTTTATGCTGTTTGAAAAATGGAATTATTTTCTAATACCAACAAACACACATTTCTACGAAAATCTAAATTTGTTGAGTCAATTTAACTTGATTTTTAAATTTAAACTTAAATTTCCAAACCTTTGTAAAAGTTTTCCAGCTTCTAGATTTTGTTACCGTGTTTTGTTGTTGTTTAATTTTAAACTTTCTTGTGGATTATTTTGTATAACAAAAAAAAAACATAAAATTATTTGCATAAAATATTAAATACAGAAGATATAGATAAAAAAGCTATGCTAATAGAATGAGCTTTTAATTTTTTTGGTCTCATCCAACACAGACAAAAGAAACAAACAATTTCACGGTTCCTATGGAAATTTGTCTTTTTTTTTTGCTTTTGTTTAGTATAAAAAATACAAGAGTTATCTCACCTTCATTTCAAGTGAAAGGCATAATATAATTACAAAAACTGACAACTTACAATAGCCATTCGAAATATTTGTATAGTATATTAATGAAGAAATGTTAACCTGAAGCAACAAAGATTTCCGATATATACAAAATTAAAATGTGGCATCTGTTTTATCTTATTTGAAAATGTACAAGAAAACATTCGGTTGCGATTGACTTGTAATTGCATGTCTAGAAAGTAGAATACCAGAATTGAATGATCCAAAAATATAAATCACGATAAACATTGAATGTTTGCCAGACATGACTTGAAAAAAACACAAAAATCTTCAAACCTAACAAGTTTTACTGACACTGACAGTGAGACATTGCAACATCCAACATTCAATTGAAGTGGTTCACCCACTTAGTGGCATTGAGACCACCTCTGTTTTACAACCATAAATTTACATAATTTACATTACATACGAATGTAATGCAAATGAGTTGTTTACGGAAATGGCTAGAACGAACGAAGAAACGCACGCGTTTCGAAAGCTTTCGGAATCCGATATCATATTCACGACATCAAATTTTCTTGACAACTTTCACTCCACCACCAACGAAACGATTTGCCGGGCGATTAGTTAAATGTGCCAACGCATATTAGAAATAGAGATGAATGAAAAGTTTGTGGTTGTCTGTCTGTGTGATTGTGGTCGCACCACAGCAGAGCACGTTTTGTATAATTTTTTAGTTCAATGACAAAGTCTTGTTGTTTTTCTGTTTCATATTTCCGTAAATAAGTTTGATTGGTCGTTAGAGAAGGCTTGTCCGTCCGACGCGCCATAGAGGCGACGCGACTTGTTGACAGTGTGTAGATCTTGTTTATCTTTCGCTATTTTGCGTTCTATTTTCTGACATTCACGTTGAAATTAAATTCCTCTGATAAATATCAGGTGATTTACCCCCACACGTACCTTCTTTAAAAATAGGCCGAGACCGAAAAAGCTTTGTCCATCGAGTTGTTTTTGTTTTTTTTATGGGAATTTTTGTTTTTTTACCTTGGCTTTATCTATTGGAAGCGATAAACTGTTCGTTGATTGTTAGTGTAAAGGGAAGTCGTCTTTTGTCAATTGCTTTAGCCTTCAAGAAGATCAACAACCCAAGTGAATTACCATCTGTGTCAAAAACTTGATTTCATTGTTTAAAAAATTAACTGATAACTTAGAATGAAATGAAATGGGACTAATCGTTTACTGTCGCGTTCACTTGACGTAGTTTGAAGTCACGCTTATTTTAATTATAAACTATAAAAATGTTCTAATCTCTCAAACGGAAAGGTTAATTAATGGTGTGATTTTCTTCGAATACTAAAGAAGAAAATGTTTATTCGATTTCAATTGCCCCTGACCTATATTTAAAAGAAACAACATCGCAAACTATTTTGATTTAGAAGCTTCTTTTTTTTTTTGCGAGTATATTTGATTTGTTATGAATGGCTATCAGACTTTGATCAAGGTCATCTTTTTAGAGACTAATTGTCTGAATAAACGTTTCGCAAGTCATCATTAGAATTTAGTTTTTTGATGTTTTTATCTCTGATGTGTCGCTCTGACTTGGGGAGGAATTATTTGTTGTGGATATTTTTTTGTTGAACAAATGTTTGAAAATTTAGTTTTATAATCATATAATTTAGCATTTTATATTTAAAATTTAACTTTTATATAATTTTTTTAAACAAATTTGTTATACTTTTCAAAAAGCATTCAAATTTTAGTTAGAATTATAGAAAATATAATAGAACATTTTAAGCATCTTTTAGAAAATAAAATTTATGAAGTGAAATAACAATTGAAAAATTCTTACATTCAAATAATTTAACTAGAGCGATTTTTTGTTTCGATTTTTGTTTAAGACGAATGTGTTTTTGCGAATTAATTAATTTGAGATGGGATGATTTAAAAAATGTTAGTCATTTGCTTGTTACTCTATTAAGTAGATTCCTTGCAATAAAGAACCTAATTCTCATATCAATGTTACATTACTCAAATGATACAAGAAACATAAAAAAGGAACATCTCAAGCTAAACTCAAGCATATTCATTTCTCAAGAAATGTGCTTAATGTTTCAAGCATCCCAAGAATTTTGACTTCGACAACTCAACATTTTATGCATTTGAGTAACAATAAATTTTTCTATTCATTAAAGAGTTGTATAGATATCGTTTCTATAAGTTTCACCTTCTCCTAAATAAATTTAAAATGTATTAATTTTCAAAACCTCTTACATTTTTAATCTGTAGTCTCATACAAAAGACCGGGTCTTTGAAAACTTCTAGTTCAACAAATATAAAATTTGAAAAAAGACCTCAACCAATTTTGGTTAAAAATCGTTATATGATTAATCAAAAAAGTTCTAACAGGAAGACAAATTTCTGTTTAAAATAACGTTTTAAGCTCATGTTCTTAAAGTATTTTATATTTTAGTCAATTTTATTTTTATAAATAGATAAGAATTTATTCAAACAAAAATATAAAATTTTGAACTTAGTGTTATGTTATGTAATGTAATGAAATAAGTAATTAAACAATATTTGTTAGAATAAAAGTCTCAATTTTTAAAATTGTTGCTCGTTTAAAGTGTGAGTAGTTTCTTGTTTAAAATCTTTCCATTATGTGTTTTCGCTGAATGTCTCCTCTGAAAGTTTCCTAAATGTTTTCCAGGTGAAAGCGCTGCTTACTAGTCTCAAGACTTCATCGTGATAATTTTGGACATTATCTTAGAAAACAAGCTCCATGTCCCTAATTAATTTGTGTCGCATACTCTGCATTTCTTATTATTTGCTTTGATACATTAAGCTCAAGTAATCCGCATCTCGCTTTGATGATCCATGATATGTCCTTGGTTCTTAGATGAGGGTGACTCCAAAATGTTGCTGCCTGATAAAAGTTTAATTCTGTATACAGTCCGTATGAACTATCACTAACTCTAACTATGTTAGTCTCAAATGCCTCATCACTCAACCAGCCCAATAAAAATTGTAACTTTGACCTCCATACTGCTTCGTTTCTAATGCAGTTTACCGAAATTGGTATCGGTTCCCATTGGCCACAATTGACACCTTTTTTCACACCAAAAGCCGCCTCCTTTCCTTAGAATATTCTTAGACAGCAAATTTGAGAGTATGCTCTCATCATATTATAGATAAATAGATGAAGAAGAGGTACACCGACATCGAGATCGTAGTTAGGCGTAAATGACGGAGTACCAAGCACTTTTTTAATGAAATATGTCAACTTCTTCGAAATACTCGTAACCCTAAACTTCAGCGGACAATATAGGCATTAAAAGTTTACTTTCTCGTTTAATTTAATATTTTCATCACCAAAGAATCAGCTGCATTGTAGGCCAAAGTTGTAAGTAGCTGCAAATCGACATTCTCCTCTTGTACTGCTTCAGATGTTGTGCGAAGCCGTTCACTGTAGAGTACTGGAGACTTGAATGTTACCTTTGTACTGTTTTTTGACATCCGATTAGTTTTATATTGATCTCAAGGGGCATATGGTCAGATCAGAACATACATCCCACTGCAAAGCGTAGAGAATATTTGCAGAATCTCGATGCTAACAGCCATAACATCATTGACAGACCTTTCATTTATTGACATATACGTAAACTTGCCATTTAGACTATTTTCTGTTCTATCATTCAAAAGAACTAATCTATAATCATATAGTAAATTTAGATATTTTTTACCATAATGATTTATAACTTCATCTTTTAGCTGTTCAGTGTTTTAGCTCCCCCTTTTCTTCTAAATATTTAGATCACAAAAACGTGATGAACAACAGTATTTAAAAGATTTATTTATTATTACTCTTACTTGAAATGAATTTTTCAGAATCTCAAAACCATGAAACGGCAATTTTAAATTAAACAGTAGTTGTGTGTAGTAGTTATGTATACTCTTCAAAAGAACATTCAATCAAATCTGAACCAACTCAGAAACATGCTCATTCCTTATACACAAGTAAGGCTCAAGATTACTCAATTACCTCAATTATTTTTAAGTGCATGTCTTTAAAATTGCATTTCCGCACTGAATTCGCAGTTTGTATAATGTTAGAAACCCAAAATAGAATTTTGTGTCATACCTAATATATTTATACCATGTTTCCGTTATAATATATAAATAATATAGAAGTCTCAAAAGGGAACGCTTAATTTGTTAATAAAGTCTCGATATCGATAAATAAAAAATAAAGCAACAACTGATGAGATTGAAGGAAGTAAGCTAGTTCAAAACTTTGGACTTCATAACTTTTAATGACTTCTTTTTAATTTAAAATTCCAAAATGTTTCAAGAAGTTATAGAATAGTAGAAGTAGTTCTTAACACAAAATATTTATAATACAATTACCTACCTTTTGTAGCTTACAACATATGGTTGGTTTTCGCTTAATTTATAAAACAATTAATATCTTTAATTTTTCATTCATATTTTTTTTTTCATTTCGTAAATAAATGTTAAATATACGACATTAGTTAGTATAGAGGCTGAATGTCTAGATTTTTATCTTGATGAGGTAACTAAATTTAATATATAAGTTATATAGTCAAGTTCAAATAAATAATAATTGAATTCACTAAAATATCCAGGCTTTCTTAATGAAATTTATTAGCCTTTTAAGCATTTTATCCTCACTATTTAGCAATCTAAGCTCGTTTAGAGCAGGAAATTTTTCAATAACATGAAGGACATCCTCACTTTGTTTGGGTTGCACAAATAATATCTTTTTACTGTCCACAAGTGTGTTTACATTCAGCCCCAACTAATCGCACCTTGCTTTTATCACCGACATCATTTCCACGGAGTACAGTAATTTCTTTCTTCAGGATTTAATTTCTTGTATAAGTTTTCAGTGACCTCTTGATTTTGTTCTGGAAAATGTTCCTATTTTCCAATGAAACTTTAAGTTCTTCCACCTGAGCTCATCTACTGGAACATCTACCCATCAAACCAAATATTCAGCTTTTAAACATTCGTTTATAGGTAAAGTGCATATGACGGCATGAATTCTGTTTGCTTACCAATGAAAAGGCCTCCACCAAGGCATTCATAAAAATTATTGATAAATATCTCGAAAGAGCAGACGACCTTGTTTCACTCCAGAAATAGTTTCAAAGAAATCTTACAAAAACTCTTATACAAATCTTCAAGTAGGTTCAAGAAATACGTCGATAAACTCATGCAGGAAAGTTTGTAAATATGAGCCTTATTGAAGTCAAGAATGCATACTCTTTTCACTTCAAGCATATAGAATACCACTGTTACGCAGAGGACACATGTATGTAAGTGGAAATCCAGACAACATCAAAGAAATCATTGGTCTGGTTAATGAAGACTTATGCAGGATTTGTAGTCAACAATCTTGAAGTTTTAATCATCTCTAAGCTTGATTGGAAGTTCAATATATATAAAATGTGTAGCACACTTGTAGATCATTACATTAAAATATGGTTGATACACACTTCGGGTTTTCAGTGTAAACTTAGGGCAGTTCAAGCCCTTTTCATTCCACATCTACTGACATTGTATGTTGTTATGGTTGAACTAGCACCAGAAGATTTTTTCCTCAATTACAAGATATGTTTATATACTTCGAAAATTTGACCATATCTCTAATCTGTCAAATAATTGGCTAGAGCTTTGAAAAATTCATAAGATTCGATACTCTCAAGGCTCTTCTTTATCTATCATTTTTAAAAGTACAGTTTGTACAATTGATCCTCTAGATACGGAGTTGCAAAGTAATATTATTGTTAGTTTTCTGAGTGATTTAGAATATTTTCAAAGTATATTTTGAAGTTATAAACTTTCAGTTTCTTTCCAGCAGTGAAAGGTCTAGCTACTTTCCATCATTCCTTAGTGACTTTTATAACGTTTAACTTCACGCTATATGTTGCCTAGGATATAGTGTTCTTTCTTCATCAGTTTCACTCGTTCGAATTTATAAATTTAAGGTTTAACGAAACATATTCAAAAACAATGAAACATTAAAGTATTTAATTTTTGTTGTTCTGAAAAATAAATAATAAAATGTCGAAAATTTTATTTTGAAATAAGTTATAAAAATTGTAATTAAATAAAAAGTATTGCTATAAAAAAAACCATGTTCAAAAGTAATTTATTATTTTACTTGGTTGATTTTTTTAAATTTACACAACTATCATACTCTTTTGTTCGTTGAAAGCATATTTATCATATAAAATATTTTGTTGAGCTTATTATAATGCAATTTGTTAATTTTCCATACATAATGCAGACATTATGGTTGGCTTATGTCGAGGGGGTTTGTGGTAACTAAAATTGTATTTTAAGAAATATTTGGTATTTTTTCAGGGGTTCTCACTACCGAAAGATCACAGTTTTCAAGAAAAGAGCAGCGGCCTTTTAAAACTTATCTTCAATAAAGCACCATCATAGACGACATGTTAGAATTATAACTGTTTAATTCTATTTTTTCTAGATTATTTGCAGCAGGTTGGAGGAAATGTTTGTTTGACAAAATGTGTTTCTTCGTTGTAGGAATTTTTCAAGTAGATCTAACCCAGACCCGACACAGATGTTTTTGTATACGAGAAGTCATATAAAAGTCTGTTGTTTTGTTTTTTCATTGTTTCATTTTTATAAAATGAGTGGTCTATAGTAAACAAATATCCGCAAATATCGATGGAAAGACAGTGACGTATTTTCTGTACTTTAGGTTTAATAAGTAGCTAGCAGGTCCATCCTAACACAAGCTTTTCAACAAACAAAACCAACACAAATCTTTAAAATAAATGAAACATTCCAAATCTCTGCTGATGTATGTAGAGTTCGATGAATTATCATATCAGCGTTGAATTTTAGTTTCTTCAGAATTTATGATTTTGTTTCTTAACATTAGAAAATATGAATTTGAAGAAATAGTTTTTTTTTACTTTTTATTCTTTTATATTTGTTTTCTCAGAAACTATGAATTTCTTCTAAAAATCGTATGACTTTTTTTAAAGATATTTTTGACTACCTTTTTAAAAGTTGATTCTACTTTTCTTCTCATGTTATTTTCGACCTTGTCCCAATCTCAATTATTCAACTATATTTCTATTAAATAAATTCTGTAAAACCTTTCCTCCTTCTAAAACTTCTAATTCTTTCGTTCAACACAGTTAACATAGTCTCTTCGAAGTGCTAATTTGAATAAAAGTTTCACAGTTTTGTAAATAAAAAAGAGCTTCAAAGCAAAACTAATCAAAAATAATCAAAATTGTAAATAAAATATTAGAAAAATTCTTTGTGGTGTTTTTTTTCGGTGATGGTGTAACATATTTTAACAAGTGAATACAAAATTGTACATAAAATAAGGTAAATCTGTTTCTAAACTTCCTCGAATGACAACGAACAGTGTAAGAAAAGAATGTCTACAAATTTAATTCAATTAAGTCAATTGAATGGAGAGAATCAACTGCTTTTCAGTGAACCAACACCATTCATTACTCACATTCTCCAAATACAATCAACCGGTCTTATCATATGAAAAACAAGATAAGGGAAGCAGCCGAGTCGTGAGTGCAAAGTAAAATATTTCAGTTTTGATAAAGTCGGCGCATTTAGTTAAGGTATTTTCTTGAGATTTTCTAGATTTCAATGTTTTAAATATTTGAAAATTTTGGAGAAAATATTTGACAAAATTTGATTTGAAAACATCGGGAAATATTCGCGAAATTCAGCAAGAATCGAAAACTTAACCTCAAAATTTCTTTTATTGTTTGAAATCGAATTCAAAAGAAAAAGAACTGATATCGATACTCCCTTGTTAACTTAATTATTGTTATCGGTTTTTTATTACAAGTGTTTAGAACAAGTTTTTTTCGACGTTGTTCATTGTCATTCCGGAACTCGCTTTAGTGTTTGTTTTATATTTTTTTGAAAGTGGTGATTTTTTTGTGTGCTTAATTATTGTGTGATACTTTGGTGGTTTTCTGAACACAAACATAAGAAGTTTATTTGTTTCAGACTCCGATTTTGATGAAATTGTAGGAAATTTACTTCAGTAAATAGAAAAAACAATTAGTGAGTAATGTCAAAGCAAAATATTTATTTTGTTTGCTTATTTTTTCAAGTGTACTTAAAGTAGTAATTATAGGCTTCCCATTCTGCCTCCTTCGATTTTGAGTGATGTGAGAAGTTTGTAGTACTTTCTAGAAAATAATGTGATAGAATGAGTTATACGATGTTGTTGACGAATGGATCATAAATTTATAGGGTGATTCCATTTTAGGTCTTATATAAATGTTAGCAATAATTATTCATCTTCTCTTATATCACAAAATCTTTCAAATTACTAAGGATATTTCAATGAATAATTCGCCTTGTTTGCTCAACGGTCCAACATTTCCTAAATGGGTATGGTAACTTTATGCATCTTCAAAATTATAACGTTATTTGATTCGTTACGTTAATACAATCTTTGAAAGTACATGTTTTTCAAACACTGATCCGTTAACTGATAATGCTTTAATATTGGTTCTACATTAATAAATGTTCGTTTTGAGATTTAATCATAATTAAATTAACATATCTTCAAATTTCTAAAGTATTTTTTTAAATATATTATTTTCAAAAATTAAAATCCATGTCTAAATTAAAAAATGAATAAAATGTAAAAAAAAATATAAATTTAGACAAATTAAACAAAAAAAAATTACAATTTTACTTAAATTTTGTTTTTCCTTATCAAAATATTTAAAAATATCCAATCCAATTAAAAGTCTAAAAATAAATAAATATAATTTTCAAAAAAATAAAAATATTTATCCCTAAGAAGATTTTTAAAAATACATTTAAAATGTTTGAAATATTATGTAATCTTTCAGAATTATAAAAAACCTAAATATCTAAGTTCAAGACATTTTTAACTCAAAAATTAAAAAACAATTTAAACTAAATTATTATTTATTAAATTTTAAAAAAAATATAATTTAACATTAAATATGTAATTTGAAATGTTAAAATTATTATTTTCAAGAATATAAAATCAAAACAAAATTAAAAGATTAAGATAATTGTACATAATTAAATTATTTTAATGTATAATCAAAATGTTTAATAAAATGAAATTAAAATATTTAAAAAAAAATAAAAAAACTCAATAATTCGAAACTAATTAAATTACAAAATATCCAATGTAATTAAGTATCTTAAAATTAACAATTAATATAATTTAAAATCTATTTTTTGTTGTAGTTTGATTAAAATTGATATTTAGGCCTAAGCAAACTAAACAACAAAAAATAACATTCTAAATTCAAGAAATTTAAATCAAAAATAAATATAGATTTAAGAAATCAAATTTTAAAAATATGATTTAAAAATCAATATGCAATTTCAAAAGTTAAAATAAATATTTTCAAGATTATAGAATCAAAAAAAGAATGTTCAAAAATAAATATAAAATTCTACAAATTTTAAAGAAGATGTGTAATTTAATATACTTAAATTATATTAATGTTCAATCAAAATGTTTAAAAATATTAAATTAAAATATTTAAAAAACAACCCAAAAATTAAAAGTAACTCAAAATTCGTAATTCGAAAATTTTTAAATTAAAAAGTATTCGATGCAATTAAACATTCTAAAATTCGACTTATTTAAAACAATTAATTAAACAAATTTAAAAAAAAATATAAAATTCTAATAATGTAATATATTGACATTTTTCAAAATTATAAAAAAGCTAGCATTCTTAATTCAAGTAATTTAGAACTCACAAAAAAATAAAAATATTTAGATTTGAAAAAAATTTGATATGCGATTGGAAAAGTTAAAATAAATATTTCCAAAAATATAGAATCAAAAAATTGTTAAATATGAATTTATAATTAAAAAAAGGAATGTTTATAAACAAAAAAATAATATATAATAAATATTAAAAAAAAAAAAAAAACAAACATATAAATCAACCAATTTTTAATTCAAAAATAAATATATTTTGAAAAAAACTAAAACACTGTTTTATTTAAATTAGTATTTAGCATAATCAAAATGTTTAAAAATATAAACTTCAAATATATTTTAAAATAAATTTTAATATAAAATATTTAATTTTAAAATTGTAAAAATTTCATGAATAGAAATGTTTGTTGTTTTTATTTTTTTAAAGTAATTTGAAAACTTATATTGTTGAATTGCAAAATTTCGAAAATAAAATGTTCAAAATGTTGATAATCATTTAAAAATTAAAATTCTTAAGTTTTTATAAATATGGAAGAAAAATCAAAATATGGAATTTGGGTTTTTACTTGACTAATTTATCGTAATATTTTTATTTATATCTTCAAATACATTAAGAAAAAAATATGTTTTGATTTTTTGTTTTTTTATTCTATTTATAAATTTTAATACAAAAATATTTAATTTCAAAAATTCATTAAATAGAAATTTTTGTGGCTTTCAAATTTTAATATTTTTTTAAGCAATTTGAAATTTAGAAAATAATATGTTCAACATGTATTAATAATTTGAAAATTAAAATTCTAAAGTTTTAAAATTCTCATAAATATGGAGAAAAAAGTATTAAAAAAAGAATGGATTTTTTTTACTTTAATTTAATATTAAAAAATATTTAAATAAATAACCTTAATATTTTTTTGTTAATTTACTCAAATTCATTAAAAATTAAATTTATTTCTTCAAATACATTAAAAATTAAAGAAAAAGTACGTTTTTTTTAACAATATACATATTTTTTAATTAATCAGTAATTAAATTGTTGGTTTGTGTTCGTAACGATTTTAAATAATGTTTATTTAAAGAGTATTTTAAAATGTATCGGTTATAATTTCCGGGTATTGTTTTTCAAAATAAAGCGTTATAAAGCAAATATGGAAATTTCGAAAACTAAAATCTTTCACAGCATTACCCAAGATCTTTCAAAATGTGTCTTTATGAAGTCATTATATTCTCGTCAATTCGACGTCTAATAAACTCATCAAAATATCAGACAGTTCATCACTGACCTTATTCAGAGGAAGATCGAAAACTTAAGCATGTTAATATCACTACAAAACCTTGAGCCACCTCATCTTCGTTCTTTTAATTTTGGTGCCCGAGCTTGAATTTTGTCCAATTCAATTTGTATTTTCAATTAAGTTTCATGCGTTATTGAATTTACTGCAAGTATGATATTTATGAAGTCCTTATTTTCACAAACTTTGATTTTTTTTGTAATCAAAAAATGTTGGCGACCGAGTAGGAATGTGCAACATTTAGCTAGCTTTATAACTGCTTTTTAATATAAACATAGACGAGCCATATATATTAAAACTTTCGGAATCTGATGTTTTCCATTGAGAAAGTTCTATAAAGTTTTTTCTTTCATCGGAAAATATCAGACTATCAAGGATTTCTATGATATAAGTCAAATTTATGGATATTATCTTGATTTGAAAATAAGAGAGAGAGAAAGTTAGAAAAGGAAAATGAAGATCTAAAAATGTTGATATAAATAGAATAAAATGCAGTTCAAATAATTTTGAGTATGAAACATAAACTGTGAAGCTTGTAGAGATGAGCTTTAATTCTAACCTGATACTTTTGTCAATGATAACCCATGGCGTGTTATCTATTTCACACATACTTTAGTTACCATCAGCCTCCCAATTAAGTCAATGATGGTCTTTAAACGTGTGTATTAGAAAGTATGTGTTAATCTATGAAGATAATTTGAGTTAAGAAGTACAGTAGTTTCTAGAATAACTTGACACTCGTCGTAGTTCCTACCCTCTTTTGAAAAATGCTTTTATATGAGCTGACGATCGAACTTAGAAATATCAGAATGAAAGACAAAGCACCCATACAAACCGAATGCTATTAGCTTCATGAAAGGATTAAGGCTTAGGTTAGCTTCAGGAAGCAGAGATTGTAAACATATAAATCCCTAAAAGTCCACAAAAAGGCTCAAAGCTGTACTTCACATCATTACTCCTTTAAGAAGTAATGTATAGTAATTTGAAAAGTTTGTTTAGTTTTTGAAAACCCTAAAAAAGCATTAGTGTATGATTAATTTAAATAAGTGCTACATAAAAAAAAACTTTAATTTCGGAAGTAATTGAACATAAACTTAACAAAATCCTCTTTAAAATCTTTTCCGAAACAATATCTTCCAAAAAAAACCAACCAAGTATTATAACAAAACCTCCTAGATTTAACCAAAATGCACAGCACATCACAATAAATTACAACCACCACAAAAAAATAATCAATTTCATTAACATAATTTATTTTAAAAAAAAATATGATTTTTAAAAAACTTGAATTTCCAGTTTAAAAAATGCCGTTGTTTACGAAGAAAACAACAAAACCGGACGTGATTTCCCAGCAACAGAACAATATTGAAAATAACAACAAAATGTTAACATCACCATCTCCTGTATCGTCCCCTCTTCACAGTAAACCTTCCAATACCGTGGACATGAGTGTCACAAAGCCACAATTAGTATTTCACTGTCAATTGGCTCACGGAAGTCCCACAGGACTAATCACAGGATTCGGTAGTGTAAAAGAATTGTATAAGAAAATCGCTGAATGCTACGATATTCCTGTTGAAGAAATCCTGTTTTGTACTTTGAATTCTCATAAAATCGATATGACTAAACTCCTCGGCGGACAAATCGGACTAGACGACTTCATCTTTGCTCATCGGAAGGGTCGCCCCAAGGAGATTGAAATTGTTAAGTCTGAAGACGCTCTAGGTCTGACAATCACAGATAACGGCGCTGGATACGCCTTTATCAAGAGGATCAAGGAGAACAGTGTTATCGATCGCATTTCTCACATTTCCATTGGCGATCACATAGAAAAATTGAACGAAGTTAGTATGATTGGGAAGCGTCACTACGAAGTCGCCAGACTACTGAAAGACATTCCAACTGGTGCCACATTTACTTTAAGACTAGTTGAGCCTATGAAAAGTGGTTTCAGTGGCATTGGACCGAGACAACAGCCCAAAGGTCAAAGTGGAAAAGGTGGCTATGGCAGTGGCAAAGAAACATTGCGGTTCAAGGCGAACGGTAACGCTGAAATCGAAAGTATATTCGATGACAGCAAACAAGAAGGTATCGATGCCATTAATGCTCTTTTGGACTCTTTTATGGGTATAAACGATGCTGAACTAGCTTCACAAATTTGGGACTTGGGTCACGATAAAACAAACTCTATGGACTTTGCCGAGGCAATAGATAATTCAGATTTAGATGCATTTGGTTTCACAGACGACTTCATCATTGAACTCTGGGGTGCTGTCACAGATGCTAAACGTAAAAAACAATAATGGTTGAGATGTGACGCGAAGCTACCGAGGCAGCCACATTTAGCTATGTAATTCTAATATAATACAAAATACTATTAATTTTTTTAAAGACATTTCACGACGATTGGATTTTATTAGAAATATTAAATATTTTAACCTGGCATTTATTTTTTGTTTTATTTTTTGGTTTTCTTTTTAAATTGTTTGTTAGTATTTAGGAAAATAGCGTCTTCTGTTCAAAACTCCAAAACACAAGAAAATTGTCTGAGAAATCTTTGAAAAAGAGACTTCTAAAAAATTACTATTAAAAGTTCTTAAAAAATAAACATTCCCCTTTGAATGAATCATTACCTGAACAAGTAAAAACCACCATAAGAGAGGTACAGTTTACGTAGCTTTGTTCAACCTCACAAAAAGCTTGCAATAGCTATAGCTATGTAAGACATCCCGGCAATCTGCCTGAAATTTCACCACACTTAGAGAAGAAATTATTTGGGTACATCCATAATAAGCATCTATCAAGACAATCTTAATGTGTATGTAAATTCGTCGAAAATGTAGAATATTACCCATAAGATATGTGTGACCACTCAATAAGAACAATAATAAACCTTAATATAGGCCTTAATCCATAATATGGATACTTCTTCCTATAAACTCTCCTACGCTTCTTCTTCTTATTCATTGACATAGGTGGAAGAAAAGAAGTGGTGGTCATATTAGGGTTCTGGCTCTTTAATAAGGATTCCTCAACTATAATTTCGAATACCAGTACTCTCTGGGAACTGTTCTCTGAGTGCAGCGCATGACAGAGGCACCAAACGTGTTCAATATCAGTGAATTTGGCATTCAACCCACATCAATGACATGTTAAGTTAGACTGACTTATCAAAAGCAGTACATATATGTTTGATCTCGCAGTGTGACCTATCCCACTTTTTCCTATACAAAGTTAAGGAAGTGGGAAGGAAGATTTTCACCCATGATCCGATCCTTGTCTAAACAATAGATCCAATGTTGCATTACCCTGAATCAGTGAGTGTCCTGGTTCCTAAAAAAATCCTATTGACTGTGTTCAGAATTATCAGAGTTCAAATCATTCAAATATGTACAATACATTTCTATGTTGACAACAATTCAAATATTACAATTTTTAACGATAAAATGTGTGCAGCACGAACAGAGTATGTACACAGGTAAAAGAAGGGTAGGGGCTTTATATTCATTACGTGAAGGTGAAATAAAATCCCATAAAAATAGGAAAAATTCTAAAATTTGTAGAATCTATTTTTTTTCTATTCTCACACTATATAAGGAAATTTTGGTAAAATAAGTAAAATACTTAGTTTTGTGGGAAAAAATACAAATTCTTACAACACCTGCGGAAGTAGGAAAAGTACTGTTGTTAAAGTTGTTTGACTCTACTGGAAAAGTAACTTTTGTGGTAGTCTTTGAACTCAAATACTTTCACTTCGACTAAGTTCCAACATCTTAAAGTGCAATATGAAGTATCAGAAACATATCTGGAAAAAATGCTAATGCTGGGACTTCAACTGGGGCGGGTATGATAGTAGAATTTACTACCTAATTGAACATATTGCTACTTTTTGAAGTAAAAAAAAAGACATTGTCTGGGTTTGAACTCATGCTCGAAAAAAATATATAACCATGGTATTTCAGTTACTAGTAAAACTTACTACATATTTGCAAAACTTACTACTTTTTGTAGTAAAACGAATAATTTGGGTTTGAACTCCTGACTGAATGATAAACGATAATTTCGCTTAGTAATATTTACTAAAAAAATGTAATTTAAGCTATTTCTGCATATTTATACTATTAGTAGAAATTGTTACAAAATGAAGTTATTACTATTTTTTTACTACAATCTAGACAGTACACATTAGACCATTGAAAACTGAAGCTCGTCCAACACAACAATGTCAATACATAGATAAAATTTACTGGAGAGAATGGTTTCGAGCTTGGGCAATCTAGCAAGAAAAACAGATGCTCTGCACATTACACTATTCACCCCCACTTAAAGTTTTTTTTATAGTAATGAAAATAATAGATTTATTTGTTTCCTCTGGGTAACTTACGCTATTAACCTATGAGTTATTTTTGCTAACTAATTTAAATAAGTAGCTCACTTATTTTAAGTGTTGAATATTCATCAAAAGAAATATATTTCACATTGGAAATATGTCCTGCAGCTATTTAAAAATATGTAGGCTACATATTCAAAAATATTTATTTCAGAAAATAAGAGACATACAATAATTACAATGTTTGAGTTTTATTACATACGTATTTTGAAATAAATGAAAAATTTAATTTTACCAATTTGTGTATTACGTATTAGATCTGCATGTCATACAGAGTCAAATGCTTTCTCAATATCAAATAGTACTAGGCGAGTTAAGTATCTAAGTCTTTTATTCATTCCTTTTGATGATTGACGCAATACTTTTCGTCTGATGAGTAGTGCTGTGTTGACTTCGAAATTTAAATTGTTCTTGTGGGATAATGTTGTTTGCTTCCGCATGTTGAAGAGCTCTTACGAGAATATGTTTCAAGAATTTTTCCAATGCTGCTAAGCAGACTAATCTATAACTTGATGGCAGTCGAACGTTTTTCCCTGGTTTAGGTCTTAGAGATTTTATTATTAATGAGACTTCGTCTATTGATATCGGTTTTTCAACAGTGAATCGTTGAGTTCTATCAAGTTTTGTAACTGATTCTCCACTTTGTAATCAATGGAATTTCTTATATGAGAGGTGAGTTGATTGGGATTTTTGGAGGAGATCAGAAAGAGCCTGGCCTTTACTTCCGGTGTGATTAGAGTAGAATTGTCGAATTAAGCTTGGCTGTGAACTTGTCAGATTTTCTTAACTTTTCGCTGATAGACCAGAATTTCTTGTCTTCCAGGCTTCAGGTTCTTTAATAAATTGTACCATTTATTATTCTGATCTGACATGATTCTATTCTTTATTAAACCGTTCAAATCGTTGGGTATGAATTTATATTGTGATTTCTTAGCTGTCCTTGCTCTTTGATACTGACGTCGAATACTATATCTAGATACTATGTCAGATGACATCTCGGTGGCCATTGTGTAGAGGTCAGAGAAATGCATTGAAGAATTTGATAAAAGAATATCTATCGTTGAAGGAGGTCGATTTCTTTGATGCGGGATATAAGTTGGAGTTGATGTGTTGTATACCAATAAAAAATTGAGGTTTCTTTGAAGGTCGAACAATATATTTCCTGCAGTGTGGTTATGCTTGCGATTCCATGATGGGTGTTTATCTTTGTTTGAAGTCTCCAAATAACATTCTTTGTTGTCTGGACATATAGTTTCATTATATCAGAGCTGAAGTTATCTCCAAATTCATGCTAATAAGCTGAGGTAAGAATTATAGGTCTATTCTGTTGTTCAGCAGTTGAAGTGTTCTCGATATTGTCAGTCTTTTGAATTTCAATTGGCTTGTGCTCGATAGTGTAACGAATTATGATAGCTACTAACCCAGCAAATCTTTCATCGCGGTCATTCCCATATACTCTTTGAAGTTTTTAATATCCATTTTGTGGTAATTTTTGAGAAATGAAGAAAGAAGGCAGTTATCAGCATGTTTTCTTTCCAATAAATCTTCTAATTGCACTACTCTAGATAATGTTGTAAAACTTTGGGCGTTCTAATCAACCATCAATAATTTTGAGTTGTTGTTAATGGTGCACCTTGCTTATTAAGACTTAAGAACATTCATTTACTCAGACTCTTACACTTACGTTACTTTATGACGGCGGTTATGAATATATCTATATCATCTCATCAATTGGAAACAGCTCTTCATCTTCTTTATTCGGGCAGTATTGAAGTTGACCAGATGGACAAGATTTGAATAGGTCAACATATAAGTAACACTGGAGCAGGTGAAATGTAGACTGCATTTCTTTAAAAGTTCCAGTTAGCAGTTCTTCCAGTTACTAGAGCTGGGAATCGTTGATTTTCAAGATTTAATTCTTCATAAGAACATTGTCTGGATTTATATGGAAGGCTTCCTAACAGAATCATTATGTATTTTCAGATATTTTTGTCTGCATGGACATTTATTCGATGATTGGTATCAGTAGTGATTTGCAGATGAAGCATTTCAGCTCACGTTGGTCCTTTAAAGGTCTTTAAATCTTTCATAGTCATTTCTGCACGCTTAAAATGTAATTTGTAGAGTCCATTGATTGAGTCTTGACTTTTCGTTGCTATCTCCTTTACAGTAGCTGGAACCATTTTCATTTCCATTAACTCGTTCTTTATTTCCTTAGATTTTTTTCAAGTCCATGTAATTATTCACTTAGTAATCTATTCGCTTTATTACGAATATTTTAACATTTTAAATTTTAGCAGCACGATGCAGTTATCGTAGATTTCTAGTTAACATTTTGTAAAATTCAATTTGAATCAATACCCGACCCATATGAAAAATGTTTGCTTCTTAAGTACAACTATAAATATTATGATTAATGCCTCCCACTATTTTGTGATGTGTATTTTCTTTATATATATCTTAAAAATACTGCATTAGCACCAACTCAACAATCNAACATTTTGTAAAATTCAATTTGAATCAATACCCGACCCATATGAAAAATGTTTGCTTCTTAAGTACAACTATAAATATTATGATTAATGCCTCCCACTATTTTGTGATGTGTATTTTCTTTATATATATCTTAAAAATACTGCATTAGCACCAACTCAACAATCACTTAATAAATATTCTATTCACATAGTAAGACCACAAAAAGCTTAATGCAAATTAAACAATAATCTAAACAGTCATGAAGATATAATATATAAAACATATCCTTAGTAAATTCCCAGTCAAACAGGATCCAGAAATTTCCTGAACAAACTATACCATTATTACTGCTTCAATTATTATACTGTAAAGTGTTTAAAAACTTAATTAATTCAAGTTCAATTACTCCTATATCACTTTCAAAGAATAAGTTTCATATTCTAAACAACTTTTCAACAACGAAAAGAATAGACAGACGAAGAGTCTATAAATATCGACATAATAAGTATTTAAGTAACCAGAGAGGAGCGGTTGCCCTGATTCCAAAATATCCGCAATCAAATTACCAAGTATTATAAAATATTAACAAGCTTGTAAGTAAATTGGGGTCTGTCTTGCTGCTGTCTGATAAAATCAATATGAAAATGACTCAACAACGTGTTGCTTAGGGTGATAATTGAACGAACGTTTTTTTTTTTTTTTTTTT
>JXPG01019273.1:5948-19827 GCA_001015175.1 Megaselia abdita
AAAAAAAAAAAAAAAAAACAAAACAAATTTTATAATATTAATAAAAAAAAAAATCAAAACAAAATTAAGATTAAATAATAAAAGTAAATCAGAAATATTAATATCAAACATATACTTACATAAACAAAAAAAATAAAAGAATACTTCATAATATTGCTTACAAAATATATTAAAAATAATCCTTAATAATCGAACAAACAACCTAAAATTACAAACAAAATAGTGAATAAGAATGCAGGAAAATAACTAAAGAAAACTTTAACAAAAACATTAAAAAAAGGTTAAAATACGCAAAAGGAGAAATATAAAAATAGAATAAATTACTCACAAAATATTAAAAATTCAAGTAAAAGAAAACATTACAAAAATTCTAAAAAACTAAGATCAAAAATGTCAAAAATAAAACTTAATAATGAAACAAATAACATAAAATTACAAACAAAATAGTGAATGAAAATGCAGGAACATTAAAAAAGAAACTTCAAGACGAACATATATTTTTTGCGTTCTATATTTGATCGTTTAAAAAACAAAATCTTTAATTAAAAAAAGACAACGAAAAATCAAACAAATATACCAACAACCATAAAAACATAAAAAAATTTAAACATTAAAAGAAATACTAAAAGTTCTTAGTTCTGATATATAAAAAATAAGACTTAATAATAAATCAAATATAATATAACTTAAAATATAAAATTTAAAAAATAATGACAACAAAAAAAAAAGAAACTCCAAGACGAAAAGACACAAACATTTAAAAATAAATGTTAGCAAACAAACAAATTTAAATATAAAATAATTAAACCAACAAAAATATTTAAAAAAAAGTAAAAATACAAAACAAAAAAAATCAAATAAAAGAGAATACGAAGAATCAAACAAATACCAACAACCATTAAAAAGAATAACAACAAAAATATCTCAAAATATGAAAACGTAAAAATTAAATATAAAATTAAAAAAAAAAAAAAACAAATCACAAATTAAACTTTAAAACAAACAAATATTTTAATATATGTTCGTTAAAAAAAGTAAATATATAAACAAAAACTTCAATTGAAACAGAAAACCACAATAAAAATTTTAAACCCACATAAAAAAAAAAAAAAACTAAACATTAATACTAAAAATCTAATAATAAAATATAAAAAATAATGACAAGAAAAAAAGACATCAAGACGAATAAATATTAACCACACATTAAAGAAATAAAAGTTTAAAAATAAATATATTTAAGACAACATAATTTAATATATTTAAACAAAATAAATAATAATTTCTACAAATAAAAAAAAGAAACAAACAAAATCAAATAAAAAAAAAAAGAAGAATTAAATAATTTTAAAATTTAAACAATCACAAAAACTAATAAATAAAATTAGAAACAAAAATAATTAACAGAAACAAAGAATTATAAGTGGTATATATTAAATAAAAAACCAACAAAAATTATCATTACCAGAAGCAAAAACATAAATTTTCAAAAACACGAAAAACTAATTAAAAAAAAAAATGTTTTTAAGTTCTAGAAAGAGTTAAGAGTAGAATGTAAAGTGCTTTTAAAGGTTTTTTGGTTAGTAAAAACAATATTATAATTTGAATGTTTAAAATTTTGATAAAAAAAAATAGTTAACTTTAGTTTAGATTATTTGTCAGTTTTTCTTATGCGGAAATAAAGATCATCTCAATGTGTTTGGATTTTAGAAATGTATAAATTTGCGTCTAACAAAAATAAGATCATCGTGAAGGCTCAAATTCTGGAAGCTTAAATTTTAAGTTTTTTTTTTTTAATTTTAGTTAAGAAAACCTGTTCTGAATTCAAATACCGCGTTTTTAAGGATACTGATAAGAACTTTAAACTTATCATTGCTTTTCAGAATTTATAAATTAGTAGGGAAGCGAAAAACAGTAAAGTGGCCTATAGATAATTGACATTTTAGAACATAATTTCTTTATCTCGAATCATATCGTGTATCGATACATCGTGTAGTTGCTCGTCTTCCACTTGGACGATTCTGAGTTCGATCCTCAGTGCTCGTTAAAATAGCAGACAGCTAATCACTGACTCTATTCAGAGGAAGAAGGAAAACTCCAAGCATTGACGTAGAAAAGCAGCTGGTAAAAACATAGGAAGCAAACATTTCTTCCATCCATCTTTCGGATAGTTGTGTGTTATATGTTCGTGTGACACATCATTTTGATGAAATGGGCAACTAAAGCAGTACTTCGTTATCTCGAATCATATAGGGTCGTGTGGCACTTCATTTTTAAAGCTACTATAAGGCCCATAAACCCTCATCACAACGTTGTATAGGTTAAGATAATTCGAAGTAAGTGTGCTACACATTTCAATGATCAGGAAAATACATATTGTTTTGAGTGGGTTACATATTTAATGTGTGCAGTACATATAAAGTTCATGCTTCACACATTTTATTGATACAAACTTACATATTTAAATAANATAATTGTAAAAATTCCACATATTTTAATGAGTAACTTACACACTGAAATATGTAGTCTACGCAATAGAACTGATCAAAATAACGTGTAATGGTACATATTTGACTGAGTGTCGTACATATTTAAAATGTGTTTTACAAATATTTATAAAGGATTTTTTTCTATTTCTATCTTATTTTTGAATATGTATAGTACATATTCCTTGTATAGGCTACACATTAAGAACATATTGTTTTGAGTGTCTTAAATATTCTGTTGATGCTACACAAATTTTGTTCATAAAATTTTACACAAATTTAATTGTCGTCAACATGTTACATATTTCAATGAGTAACTTACACACTCAAATATGTAGTTTACGCAATAAATGTGTGTTGAGATTTAATCAAAATAATGTGTTATGTACATTACTAGGGCTCATAAAGTCTTTTTTGGGCTCTTTTTATATAAGATTGCTTTTCAGAGCTCAAAAAGTCTCTTTTTCTTTAAAAAAAAAAATAAAAAATTTATAATCAGTGGAATAAAACACCTTTAATTTACATAAACCCAAGACAAATTCAGGGAACCTTTATCAATATTAAGAAATAAAACTGAAGTAACTCAAGTAGAACCAAAGGCTCTTGTTCGTATTTAGTGGACATTTACTGGAATAGCTGAAATTTCAAGTATATAGAACATTTGTCTAAATGTTTTTGATTTAATTTATGTTTAGATTATGCTTAATAGTCTCGACGGACTCAGAGTACCAGCTCAAATTTCAAACATTCAGCGTTGCCTTTTAGCTTAACGAGCTTACAAAACGTTTACTACACCCAGAGAAAAAAATGCTAAAATTGTGCTAAAAATCCTTTTTTGTGGATTTTTAACAATTTGAAGTTGTTAAATTCAAAAAATTCACTATTTTTAACAATTTAAAGTGGCTAAATCATACAAGAAAATAGCACTTTGTGTTAACTTTTAGCCAATAATGCTAAACATCAAAAAAAGTGCTGATTTTTTACAAATTTTGAAAATGATAAAAATCAACATATATATATGTATATATTATTTACTATTTTGTGAAATTTCTTAATGATTTAACAATTTGAAATTTTTAATTTAAAGCTGAGTTTTTTCATAAGTTTTTAAAATTTGTAAATTATACAAACAAAGCATTCTAAATAAAAAAAACAAAAATTCAATAATATTTCAAATAGTGTGAATTTTTGTATTAAAATATTTTATTTCTTTAACAAAAATATTAAAATTATAATCAAAATGTATTCTTGTAAAATTATCAAAACAATACAAACGTTTTGGATTAAAGGAAATTCAAAAACATAAGTTAAAAATGAAATTTAAAGTTGAAAAAATATATAAACCATAAAATTAAAAACAAGATTCGAAGATAAATATTCGCTGTTTAAAAATGTAAAATAAGGTTTTTATTAAAAAATTGAATAAAGCGTTGATTTTAGAGTTTTACAATTTTTTTGTTTTAAACGAAAATGTCATTACCAAAATATTGTTGAAAATGCAATCTCTAAATTGAAATTAATTTTTTAAAACTTGTCTAACTTTAAAAGTTTTACTATGAGTTTTGTAGGGTTTATTTTGGGTATTTTTTTTTTTGGATAAGTAAGGTTAAAAATAGATCAAAACTAATGTCAAGTAGAATACATTACAGACAAATATTTTGTTCCCTAGGGCTTTTTTTGTATTTGTTTTGAGAAAAAGTCTTCTTTTTAACTCGATAAGCTTTGTATGAATCCTGCTTAAAATACTCTTTAATTCGAAGCTCCTGTCAATCCGCATCTTTTTTCAAAATTCGTCGATCCAAATAAATTTCGAAACCAAACCAATCACCATCTCTATCTCACTTTAAAGAAATTATACTAATATTTTCATTTCAACGAGACGATATATAATTAAATAACCGTCAATAATTGCAGATATTAGCAAAATATTTACTAATAAACCAACCATAATGTAATATCCAAATACCAAAATCACCTTCCGGCCAAGAGCTACTGTTGAAAAACATTGATCAACACCCAATGTCTCTCCAGAGCTCAAGCATTAATATCCTCTATTGAGTACATAAAGTAAAATATCAATATACTTAACCAGTTCCCAAAAAGTCAACCAATAAATCATGTTGTATTTTTACAAGTGTCTAACTACAGTTAACCTAGATTTACATAATTATGATGTTGATGTTGTTCTGTTGAAAATATATATTTTTTCAAGGTTTCACTTCGTCTTAAATCATTACTACATATCGCTAGATAGTTAGATAGTTAGTTTGTTGCTGCCATTATTATATTCGGTTTACTTCCAAAGCAAATGTCATAAATTCAATTTCATATGGTATACAAAAAAAGCCAACAGTGGAACAGACGAACAGGTTGCCCAACTCGAGTGGTTTACTTAGTATTTTATGATTTGAAAAGAAACAGATTATTCAGAAGTCACGATAGATAGAGCGAGGAGGTTGAGGTTGTTATTTTCGAAATCATAGAATTGTTGGATTTGTGTAATTTTGTTCACTGGAATTATTATTTTTGACCTTTAACGAAAATATTTTGTTTTCCCAAAAGAAGTCGCATTCCTTTCAACTAGTAAGCAAAAATGTCTCGAAAAATGTTTAAGATCAAAATCACGAAACCATTCAAATTGACTGAAAAAGTAATAAATTCTGGTCATTTAAATCCTTTTGTGTATTCAATTCTCCTTGTTGCTTCTATATACTTAGCGTCTTAATCAAAATATTCCATCGTAACTCAGAAATGCACAACAGTGTCTGTCTGTCTCGTCTCTCATTCGATGATCTGTTTCGTTCGCCGTGATTCATCTCATCAAGATAAAACATGTTTCATTCTATTGTTTCTCCATCTCTTGCTTCATCTGTATATTGTTTGTTGAATGTCCATCCAACATGGAGGGATTATTGGATCCCATACTTATACATATATATAGATAGAGTTGAGTGGAAAAGAAGAGGTTAGCTGCTGTTGAACGTGATCTTATTAAGACTTAAGAATTCAGCGTTTGAGGTGGATCAGAGGGTACTTATGTGGTGTAGAAAAGTATGGCGGTCGGTAACCAAATGAGAGCACCGCACCGGGGAAATTATAGGTTTTTTTTTAATTGAAATATTTTCTCTTGGGGATATTTTTTATTTCAATTTTTATTAATTGGAAAATTTTACAAGATTTTATTATTTATTTTTAAGATTTGTCATATTTTTTAAGATTAAAAATTTTTCAATTTTTACATATTTAATAAAACATTTTTTTTTTATTTTGTTATATTTAAAAAAAAATGTATCTTGTTTTTTTGAATTTTGTAAAATTATTTGTATTTCATATTTTTAGGAATTGTTGTCTTATCTTTTTAAATATTTTTTTTTTAAATTGGTTTAATTTTGTCAAATTAGTTTATTATATTTCTTTAAATGTTGTCATATTTTTTTTTTTAAATTTAATCATTTTTTTTTTTTAATTTAATCATTTTTTTTTATGTTATTATTTTGTTTTTTATTTTGTCAGATTTTTTTGAATGTTGCCATATTTTATAAAATTTTGTAATTTTTTTAAAATTTGTCATTTTTTAATTTATAATATTTTTCTTAAGTTTTGCCATATTTTTAAAAAAATTGTTTTATTTTTTTTTTATTTTTGTCAATTTGTCTTATTTTTTTAATTTAAAGTTTTCATATTTTTAAATTTTTTTTGTAATTTTTTGCTTAAAATTTTTGTTTAATTTGTCATTTTTTTTTTTTTAATGTTGTCATATTTTTTTTTATTTTTGTCATATCTTTTTATTTTTGTCATATTTTTTTATTTTTGTCATATTTTTTTATTTTTGTCATATCTTTTTATTTTTGTCATATTTTTTTATTTTTGTCATATTTTTTTATTTTTGTCATATCTTTTTATTTTTGTCATATTTTTTTATTTTTGTCATATTTTTTTATTTTTGTCATATCTTTTTATTTTTGTCATATTTTTTTATTTTTGTCATATTTTTTTATTTTTGTCATATCTTTTTATTTTTGTCATATTTTTTTATTTTTGTCATATTTTTTTATTTTTGTCATATCTTTTTATTTTTGTCATATTTTTTTATTTTTGTCATATTTTTTTATTTTTGTCATATCTTTTTATTTTTGTCATATTTTTTTATTTTTGTCATATTTTTTTATTTTTGTCATATCTTTTTATTTTTGTCATATTTTTTTATTTTTGTCATATTTTTTTATTTTTGTCATATCTTTTTATTTTTGTCATATTTTTTTATTTTTGTCATATTTTTTTATTTTTGTCATATCTTTTTATTTTTGTCATATTTTTTTATTTTTGTCATATTTTTTTATTTTTGTCATATCTTTTTATTTTTGTCATATTTTTTTATTTTTGTCATATTTTTTTATTTTTGTCATATCTTTTTATTTTTGTCATATTTTTTTATTTTTGTCATATTTTTTTATTTTTGTCATATCTTTTTATTTTTGTCATATTTTTTTATTTTTGTCATATTTTTTTATTTTTGTCATATCTTTTTATTTTTGTCATATTTTTTTATTTTTGTCATATTTTTTTATTTTTGTCATATCTTTTTATTTTTGTCATATTTTTTAAAATGTCATATTTTTTGAAATGCTGAAATATTTTTTATGATTTCGTCTTCTTTTAAATGTTTTCTTTTTTTAAACATTGTCATATTTTTTTTAGATGTTGTTATATTCTTTTTCTTTAAATTTAGTAATTTAGTAAGTTTGAATTGTTTACATTATTTTTTAATATTGTGTATTTTTAATGTGTGTCTTTTAATTTTGTCATATTTTTCTTTTTGTAATTTTCGCATTTTTTTAAAACTTTGTCATCATTTTTTTTATTTTTGTAAAATAATTTTAAGTATATTTTTTTAAAATGCTGTCATATTTTGTTTGATTTTTTTTTTCATACTTTCTTTGATTTTTTTCAAATATTGCTATATTTTTTTTATTTTGTAAAATTATTTTAAGTATATTTTTTTGAAATTTTTTCATTTTGTTTTTGAAATGTTTCCATATTTTTTGTCATATGTTTTCATCAAATGTTTTCAAATTCTTTTTTGTAAGTTTTGTCATATTTTTTTTTAAACATATTTTCCTTAACTTTGTCTTTTGTAAGCGTTGTCATATTTTCCTTATTTTGTCATCTTGAAATATTTTTTTAATTTAGCTATAGTTTTTTTTATTTTTGACATTTTTTTTCAAATGTTGTTATAATTAATATTTTCATATATTTTTTGAATATTGTCCATTTTTTTAATGTTTTTTGTATTTTTTTTTTTATTTTGTCATTTTGTTTGTTTAATTAATTAATATTTTCATATATTTTTTGAATATTGTCCATTTTTTTAATGTTTTTTGTATTTTTTTTTTTATTTTGTCATTTTGTTTGTTTAATTAATTAATATTTTCATATATTTTTTGAATATTGTCCATTTTTTTAATGTTTTTTGTATTTTTTTTTTTATTTTGTCATTTTGTTTGTTTAATTAATTAATATTTTCATATATTTTTTGAATATTGTCCATTTTTTTAATGTTTTTTGTATTTTTTTTTTTATTTTGTCATTTTGTTTGTTTAATTAATTAATATTTTCATATATTTTTTGAATATTGTCCATTTTTTTAATGTTTTTTGTATTTTTTTTTTTATTTTGTCATTTTGTTTGTTTAATTAATTAATATTTTCATATATTTTTTGAATATTGTCCATTTTTTTAATGTTTTTTGTATTTTTTTTTTTATTTTGTCATTTTGTTTGTTTAATTAATTAATATTTTCATATATTTTTTGAATATTGTCCATTTTTTTAATGTTTTTTGTATTTTTTTTTTTATTTTGTCATTTTGTTTGTTTAATTAATTAATATTTTCATATATTTTTTGAATATTGTCCATTTTTTTAATGTTTTTTGTATTTTTTTTTTTATTTTGTCATTTTGTTTGTTTAATTAATTAATATTTTCATATATTTTTTGAATATTGTCCATTTTTTTAATGTTTTTTGTATTTTTTTTTTTATTTTGTCATTTTGTTTGTTTAATTAATTAATATTTTCATATATTTTTTGAATATTGTCCATTTTTTTAATGTTTTTTGTATTTTTTTTTTTTTATTTTGTCATTTTGTTTGTTTGTCTTTTGTTGTAATTTTTTATTTGCCATATTTTTAAAATGTTGTCATATGAATAAAATGAAAGAAATATTTTTTTAAAAGTCGACCAAATTTCAAATTTATTAATAATTAACAAAAAAACCCAAAGAATTAAATTACAATATTTTTTTTTGTAGTGCAATTTTTAGACTTTCTTTGGTTTAATTCGATTTTTTAGGTCAATTTGAAACTTTAATCTACCCAAGTTAATTTGTCTGTCACATTTTTTTACAATTTTTGAACAATGATACTTTTATTGTGACTTATGTTGGATTATTTTATTTTTTAATTCTGTTCCGTATTTATTGCTTATTAAATTTATCTTGTAATTATATTTCTAAAGTTTAAGGATTTTTGGTATATTCACTGCATTTGATTTTTTGTATTACTTTTTTAATATTGTATTTTTTTATTTTGTATTGTATTTATTGTTTTTTGTTCGCGATGTTGAATTTTTGTTCCATTCTAGAAATTTCAAGAAGGATTAAACAGAAAATGTTTATAACCATATTGCCTTTGCTAAACAATATGTTCGAAACTAAAGGATAATAAGCAAAGCAGAGTTTCAGTAGATTATGTAGTCTTAACGTAACTTAACATTCTTCATATGATTGTGTCCACAAATACCTTCACAAATAAAAATATTATAAAAAACTTCACCTTCTTTCGTGAATTCACCAAAATCGTAACATAAGACTTCAAATTTAATTTATATCTCTTATACTCTTAACTAACAAATTTTTCAAAAGTAATATTTTTTTTAATGCACTTCTTAATATATTTTTTAAAGAATGTAAGAACGTAAGCCTTCGTCTAAAGTTACGAAAGTGTTATATATTTTCAGGTTCAAGAAATACATACACTTAGAAGAATTTGAGAAAACCTCATCAAAGAACATGTAGAGTAACATTGACGTAACGTTGCCCAATGTAGCATCTTCTCCCTCTTCCAAAATGTATAATAACTCCTACCTATAAATACTTTCAAAAAGTAACAAATAAAAATAGTAAAAAACTTTACTTCCTTACGTTATTTCCTTAAAAAAATTTTTTTTTTTTAGACTTTAAGAAACATATTAAGACATGACCAATTAATTTTTATTTATATAGATTATAACTTTTTTATTTTAAAATTAAAGAATTTTGAAAGAAATTTAAATGTAACTTTAAAAATAGTTTAAAAAAAATGTGAAAAAAAATTAAATAAAAAAAAAAAAAAATGAATTTAAAAAAAATAATTGTTTTTATTCAGACTTAAGACTTAAGTCACAAACTCTAGTCAAAGAAGAAAAATGTATACCAAGTATTAATTCATTTTTATTCATTCATTTAAAAAAAATTTGTCATTTTATTGAAATTTTTCTTTTAAAACATTTTTTATAAACTATTGTTTTAGAAAAATCTTTTTTTTTTTTTTAAACTATAATTTTGACATTTTAAAGTTTAGATTTTAAGATTAAAAAAATAAAATTACAAACTTTGAACATAGGTTTTTATGCTTCACAGTCAGATGCGCTTATCAAACGGGCCTGATGACTTATGACCTGAGTCAAAACATTAATTTAAAACTATGAAATAGCATCCATGAATTAGGATCATAAGAAAATGAAATAACATCCAACAGAAAAGAAATTATTAAATATTACAATGAAAATTCATCTAAATAATAATGAAAGAATGCTGTTAAGCAAAAACACATAAAAAAAAAACAATATAAATATATATTTGGTGAAAATGTTTCACATAATATAGAATTAAGAATCAAATAATTTCTTACAAAAATTTAAAAATAATATTAAACTTATAAATAACAAAAAATATATATATAAACAAACAAAAAAGATTCCGTTTGATTTTCTAGATTTTTCTAGATAGATTTTCTTTTTTTTATAAATATTTAGAACATTTAAAATTTAATTTAATTTTCAAAATAAAATATTCTTTTACAAAAAAAAAAATATTTTTTAAAATTAGGAAAATTTAGTTTGGCTTTCGAGATGAAATGTTCCTTTTACTTATTTATTCATTTTCCTCTATATATTTATTTCTTTAAAAAAATTATAAGTATTTAGAAACATTTTAGTTTTATTTAATTTTCAAAAGAAAATGTTCCTTTTACTAATTTTTGAAAAAAAAAAAAGTTAAAAGGAAAATTTTAATTTGATTTTCGATTAATTAATTTATTTATGGAACTTTTTTTTTTAGAAAAAGAAACATTTTATTTCGATGTTGTTACAAATTATTTAGAGGACTTTGTGATTTTTTGTACAAAAAATCAACTTTTTAAATTTGTCTTTTTATCGAAGCTTTTCTTCTGTAAGTCTTCTAGACAGTCGGACACTGTCAATATATAAAAGATTCCTTTTAAACCATAAGCCCTAAAAACGAACATTTATCACAAAACAAAAACCCCAGTGCATAAACAAAAAAAAAAAATCACATAATTTTCACCTTTCGAATTCCAATTTGCATGTGAGTTGAGTCAGCATACTTTGTATCTGTTTCGTGTTGACCCAAAATCTACTTAAAAACCGTATAGAAGAATAGAAGACCGAACGAACGAGCCTCATTATATTCTTGTTCTTGTTTAACCTGAGCAAACATAATTTAGTTTTACAAAGAATTCCCATTATGTTGGTGTTGAGTGTTAGTTAGAGCATATACTGTAGCATACCATCCATACCTACCGGCCTCTTCATCTGAACTGGATTGGAATTGAATGTGTGCTCAAGTAAGTCCCATCCGATTGTGTTTGAGTTTGAGATTTAAGAAAAGGGACAGGACAGATGAAAACAACCAACAAAATGAAAAGAACAGAATGAAAGACTGTATAACAATACCAAAAAGGTGTAGCAAAATATTTGGAATTTCGTTGAGATCATATTTCGTCATAATCATAAGTTTCTGGTGTTATATTTTCTCCGCTTATTCATCTCTTAGTTTTCGTCTTCGCTTCAAATTCATCTTTCTTTGTTCAATGAGTCATTTCTTAGGAACGGTGATGATGGGCGCTTTTAATATACTTAGTGATGAGGAAATCGCCTCAGTCGTCGATTCCTAGGAAATTCAATACTTTTTTTCGGCTTGATGAATGATTTGTGTTTGTTTTTTTTTTTCTTTCTTAATATTATAGTTTTCAGTCAAGGGTTCACGAAATTGATACATATGCAAGCAATGTTTCTGTGGAAATTGATTTGAATTGAGTGCGGTTTTCAGAATTGGGATTTTTAGATTAAGTTTTTTTTCATTGGAAATGGAGGGTTAATATATTTTGAGCAACATATGTTTTGTTATTTGAATTTCACATAACTTTTAGATAACAAATTCTGAGTAATTTGAAGTTAAATAGTATCAGTTTTTTGACACACAAAAAAATAAATATAAATCGATACTTACATTTTATATACAGTATTTGTTGTTAAAGCTAAAATTGGTAAATGTGAACTTCGTGTCCGTAGTAGCGATTGAACCTTGGTGCGAATCTAAACTTCTTTTTTGACCAAACTCGAATGATATAAGTTGTTCGAAATCTGAAATATACGATAGTGTATCTTTCTTGACATTATTAAATGAACAATATTGGAAATGGTTGGACAGGGATTGTCGTGGAAGGAATAAAACCGATGGATTTCAAGATTCCATATCAAATCCTTCGACTTCAGCAAAACAACAAATACCCTCAAATATTAAACAATAAAATAAAAACTAATGTTAGAAAATTCAGAGACAAAACCATCAAAAATTAAGAAGCAAAAAAAAAAAAGAAACAAAAAGATAAATGAACAATAATTACAAAAAAAAAGTTTAAAAAAAAAACATCACAGACAGAAATTAAAATTCTTTACTTAAATAAAAAAAGAAACAAATTTGAAACAATTAATCAGAAAATACAGAATTAGCAAATGTAAAAATTCCTTTATCAAAACAATAAATATTCTCAATAACTTAAAATAAAATAAAAACAGAAATAAATTTTTAAAAAAGTAAGCATTAATAAAAATAATACAGAAATAGCATATGCAAAATTTGTATTTTTTCATTAAAGCAAGAAATTGTATTAAGAATAAAAATAAAAGAAAATATTAAATATTAAATAATAAAATGTAAAAAATAAATGATATCTATAATTGGACTAAGAAATATAATACTAAAAATAAATATTATTTTAAGAGAGCAACAAAATTTAAAATAAAAAATTGAAAATCAATCAAATTTATTTAATAATTCTAGAAATAATAAATATAATCAAACATTATTAAAAATATGTTACAACAAAAAATGAAATAAGAATTCGAGCTCAGCCAAAAAATAAAAAACTAATGTTCTATATTAAAATAAAAGTGAACAAAAATTAAAAACCACTTTTTAAATGTTTTTGTTTTATATTCTTTAGTTTTGTAGTATTTTTTTTTATTTTTTTTATTGTTTTACACTATTTTTTCTTTAATTATAAAGCTTCATTTAATTTTGTTATAATTCTCTTCGTAATTTTGTTTTAAGTATTTTATTTTGTTTTAGTGTTTATTTTTAAATTTAAAATGGACTTAAAAAAATACACAATTTCTAGTACTACACTAAATCACACAACAAGCCGAAAGGTGACTCAAGGTGTAGCAGTGATATTAAGGAATGTTTGCTTCCTATGTTTACCTGCCGATTTTATACATCAGTTTTGTTAGTTTTCCTTCTTCCTCTAAATAGAGTCAGTGATGAGCTGTTTTCTATTTTAACGAGTGTATTATAGAGATACCCTTTTATTTCATCAACTTCGAGATGAGGGTGGCGTCAGATAACATTTCCGACGAAAAATTCTGACGCGTGTACTGAGGATCGAACTCACAATTGTCAGTGTGGAAGGCGATGTACTACATCCTACACCAATACACTACACACAAAATAAAACGCTTCTAGAATTCAAAGAAAAAGAAAATCAAACTGGAAAATATTGCGTTGAAAAAATACCCAAAAAATCGTATTTAAATTTGAGTGACATGAAATTAAAAAATAAAGAACGTCGCTTAAAATAAGGAAGCAAATATTTGTTTCACGTAACGTTTAGATTCATTTTATTTCGTATGTACCCTATATAGTCTAAAATATATATTAGAATTGAAGAAAATAGTAAACCAGTGTTCGGTATTTTGTCAAAATTCGGCAAAATTTTCTTTTATTTCTAAATACAATTTATTTAATTGTTTCTTCAATTCTAATATATATTTTTCATTT
>JXPG01019275.1:6951-25870 GCA_001015175.1 Megaselia abdita
AATAATAATAATAATAATAATAATAATAATAATAATAATAATAATAATAATAATAATAATAATAATAATGTTGTCTTGAGCGTCACTTTTTTTCAATAGCATATTTAAGCCATTCAAAGTCTAGTTAAACGACTTGATAAAGATTTAGTGTTCAATAATAAGTCTGATATAAGAGCAAGTGAGATACGAAGGATTACTGATTTCACAGATGTCATTGAGAGAATAAAAACTTTAGGGATTAGCTTTAAAACATCTTAAGGGGAGGCTTTTTTTCGCTGAACATTTTTAACCACAATTATTTTTAAATATTAAGCATTAGTTTAACTCAAATTCAATGTTATTTTAAGATTTCTATTGCGAAATAATAAAAACCTAATCATAATAATAATAATAATAATAATAATAATATAATAAGTCTGATATAATTTTTAAATTAAATACAAATAATATAAACAATTTTGAAACTATTATTTTGGGAGGTAAACTGAGTAAAACCGGAATTTTAAAGCCCTTATTAAAATGGTAGACGTAAAAGCTACGAAACTTCTTTTAAAAAAAAATTTAAATTAAATCTAAAATTCAAAATTAAACAAATTCAAAAAAAAATAATTAAAAATCAGATCAGTTAGATAAATCTAGCTATACTATTAACCCTCGACTGGTTAAGTGACATCATGTAAGATCACCAACCCAAGGAGCAAAATTCGGGTTTTCATACCCCTAGAATACCTCTTCATCCGCGGTAACTTCTTCCATCCTTCTTGCTGAAAAGCATGATTGAATCCCTGGAAGAAAACTAAGAGTTTGTTAATTGAATCAGGATTTTACAAGCATTGATGTACATGATGAAATCATGGACAGATATAAAGGTAAGACACAAAAACTCCACATCTATTTATGTTAGAGCAATAACAGAATTAAATAAGATATTCGACAAATATAGAGTTGAGCATCAGGCTGTTCCACTTTTTTGGCGACTTTCGAAATTAGAATGATCGATTCCCTAACTCAATTCGAGTTAAAACCACTTTTTGTATGAAAATCGGATAAGACCCGATTTGCCCCTAGACACTTTTCCGAGACCCTACCCGTTTTGGAGAGTTAAAAAGTGTGAGTTCTACAAAAAAATCATATCTCGGGAATGGCTCCATATTATTTACATCGGAAAACTGAGATTGGCTTATAATTAAATATACTTTATAATGATATATAACATTCAAAAGAAAAAAATATTAAAACTTGAAAAACTTGATGTCAAATTCGAAAAAATGATTAAAATCTACATAAATATTGACTAAAACGTCATGTACAATTTTTCTTAGTTGATATAATCGATTTATAGTAAAAAATACTTTCCCGAATAAAAAACAGGTTACCGTTAATTTTTAATGAGCCTTTAAAAATGGGTTGTTTTTCAAAAAATAAACTAAGGTTAAGGTTTGCACCTGAATAAACTTTTCCAAAAGCTTTCCTGGTATTATTTTTAGGACTATGGCTAAATATTGGCCACAAAAAATAAATTAATGAATAACCTTGCCTTACCTGAACTGGAGAAGTACTTATTTTAAATTATATACAGGGTGTTTAAGACCATTTATGCACCCTTAACTGAATACCTGTAAACTATATCAACGAGCTATTATCCGAATAGGTTCCAACATCCTACATAATTCCAGTTGACCCTAAGAAATAGATAAATGTTCTTTAAAAGTTCATCAAATATCAAATACATATTTTCTAAATTTTGTAATTTTAATAACTTAAATGAAGAGAATACTTTATATAAAAAACACCAAACCAAATAATCAAAATTAATTAATTTTGGCATTTCTTTTATGTTAACTCTTCCAATTTTCCCGTCTTAGAGTTTTCGGTTATTTAAAAACATTTTTTTGCCTAATTAGTTCTTATAATATTTTTTGTCCTTTTCCTACAATGTCAGCCTACATATTAAAACTCAGATCTGTTTATATGTATGTTTTTTATGCAAATCGACGTGGGTGATCGGAATTTTACCAAATGTGCAGGATGTGTTCCTTGAGAAATTGAAGAAGTTATGGGTTATTTTTCGTCAATGCTACGAGTTCTGAAAATGTATTGTTATTTTTAATATTATTTGGAGTAGCGAATATATACAAGAAATATGGGTATCGCTTGACGGGTAATTTGAAGAATAGTCAGAAAATCGATTGATGGGGATTATTAAAAAATTCGGAGGTTGTGTTAAAACTATATTGAAATAATGCGAGATGGCAGAATTATCCTTTATTTATAAAGTAATATAAATCGGAAGTACTCTTCTGCTTCGAGTAATGGGCTGATTTCTAATCAATTGAGAGGCTTTCCTATTAACGTGTTGGGAAAACCTCTCTATGTTTTCTAGAATATTTCCGAATTTCGTCGTACTGTCAACAACTTTCTCTTTAAAATGAGTCCAATATTGAGCATAATTTGAAGACATGCGTAAGCCCCTTTATGGCCACTGCTGGACTAACTAGTTTTTAAAAATTGAAGTGATGTTTCTTTTGCGTATTTAAAAAAATGTATTTACGCTGAGTATATAATTTGTTCGATATAAACATGAAAATAATTCTTGATCGCTTTGCAGTGTGATGCTGGGATAAGAGGGATTTAAGGCTTACGAGTTTTTACAGAAAATAATTGTCCAGCTATTTTTAATTAAAAAATGTAACAACTAGAAACTCGGTTATTCAATTAAACAAATCTCGAATGTTTTTATAGAAATTCATTTCATTAAACGCATATCGAGAAAATCGCATCTAAAGCATCAAAAATTCTTTTGTTCTTCCCATATTAGTTGATTTTATCAAATTTAGTAAATCTAAAGTTCCTTTATTTAAACGTCTCCGAAATTATATACGACAACGAAGGAGAAAGAAACTCGAAATGCTAAACAATCATTTATACATTAAACCTTATTTTTACCCCAGAAATCGATACCACACATTTACCAACTCCTCTCAAGACTCACATACCACAATACGTTCGCTGCATACAAAAACTTTGAACTGTTGATTCTGAAATTTTGAAACCTGAACATCAAGGCTTTCAATATAATGCCCTTTTATGATCGTACACCCCTCGAAACACAAATTTTGTTGGATTGAATAGTTTTAGTTTTCTCTAATCGCCAAAATGATTATTTGATGCTATTGTAGTTAAAATTCGTGTTTATCTTTTTATCAGGAACATCATAACACTTTTATTGAACATTCAGAATGATAAAAGTACAATATAACATAATAAACATCGCGATTCAAACATTTTCGTATTTTATAACGCTTTATTGCATGCAATCAAAACACAAATTGTGGGAACACAAACATTTGGAAGGTTTTCAAAATTCAACAATAATTTTATATGAAGTCAGGAATAAAAGTGTATATCTATATTATTAGAGCAATGAAACATTATCTCCTAATATCACACTTTATTTGTTCTGTCAACTCCAAGGTATTTTTATATTTGTATGTAAACCATAACTATATTATTTTCAAATTACTAGATACTGTCATTATATATTTCCTCCACATCAAGTGAGAGTTGTAATTTATGTTTAACTGACACTAAAGTCTCATAAATTCGATATTTTATTCATTCTTAAAATGAAGTTTATCACCTCAAACGGACTTATATTTCTTGTTTCTTTTTTGCAAGCGAATTAGCTGTGGTCGACCCTTGCATCTTTCCGTGGATAATCATAAATACATTTTTTATATTATATATATTTGTAATATATATAGAATATTTCAAGTCTTCGATATGTTAAGAGAAAAATACTAATAAAAGACTCCATTTAATTTTAAAAAATTTATAGTAAAAACATGATAAAAATATTATTTAAAGAATTTGTTTGTTAAGTTTAATTTCTGGTTCTCTAGCCAGTACCTTATATTTTTTTGTTTTTTTTTAATACCCTTGTGTATTTGCTATCTTTAGTAAACCTTTTGCAACGCAGATTTTAAGAGGTGAATACTGTCCGATCTAGGCGATATTCAATTTTAAAAGTCTATCTGACTACTAATAACTACCATTAAACTAATTCGGAATTTCGATTTTTCGACAACAAATTATTGGAATTTCAATTTCTTAATTCAGTATAGTAGAGAAACGGAAAACCGTAACATTTGTATGTTTAATAATATATTATACCAAGTGAGGAGTTCTTCCAGAGGCTGAGAGTGGGGAAATTTTAGAATTAATTAAAAAAAAAACTCTAATGCTAACGAAACAAAGTTCCACTGCAACAAAATGCAACGGCTTTAGAATTAAAAGGAAAGAATTAAACTGGAAAATATTTCGTTGAAAACGTATCCCAAAAATCGTATTTGAAAATTGTATTTAAATTTTTTTTTTAAATAAAGAAGCACAATATTTGATATATCAAAAGTTATTGAGAAAGAGAGAACGAATTTGATTCATCAAAAAACGGCTGCAGAGGAATACTTGAAATAGAAAGAACGAGTCCACTTAATATTTGGGAAGTATTATCTTATCTTTCAAAAGATCTTTTAAAATTTTAATTGAATATTTGAAATATATATATTTCTCTTTAAATGAATTTCTGATTCCTGACTCATTTTCCGAATAGATATTTTCCAAAGCTCATTTTTTCAAGCTAGGTTTTATTTAGTTTTTCGATTAAAATACGTTCATACATTTGTTAAAAAAATGTGGCTTACTTGTCAAAAGTAGTTCTTCTTATTTTTTGTATTTAAGTCCGATGATGTACTTGCTTTGTCCATTTGTTTGTCTTTCTGGACAAGGAATACCTAATTTTTGTTATTTAAATACCCTTATGTACTTGCCTTGTCCGCTTGCCTGTCTGCCGTAGAACTTTTGTAACGCAAATTTGTCCAATCTGGACAAGTGATACTTCATTTTAAAGATTTAACATAATACCAACAGAATTTCAATTTGTGTAGACGCCAGATGGCGTTATCACTTAAACTATTTTTGTAAATTTTAGTTACGAAAAAAACTATATCCGATCCGATGAAGACTTCCAATATTCATCATTACTTTTCGGAATTTCTAAATTCAGTAGAGGGCGTAAGAAAGCAAAAGACCGAAAATGCCTTTTAAAAATGAAATTTTAGCGCATAACTTACGCTATTTCGTGATGTCCATAATTTTGAAAGCCCAAAAACTGTCATTAAAAACATGGAGATACATGGGTGTAAGAAAGGGGTTACTAAAGCAAAATGAGTTTTAATGCTAGTAGCTGGCGGTTCATCACATTTCTCTTGTATAATCCATGCGTTTCCTTTTAGACAGCTCGTCCGGCTTGTTAACGCAATATTTTGTTCTATTTCGCGTTACCGCTAAGCACTCTCTATTTTCATAAAGAGAAAGCGATGAAGGTTATGACCGCGCTCAAAGTACGAATTTTAAAGCTAAATAGTCATAGTCCTGTTATCTCAATCAGTTTTCAAAGTTTAGTTTAACTTTGCAAACTACTACAGTCTGTTTTTTATAGTTCAACAATAATAATGTTTTATAAATAGGAAGAGCTTGAACTTATTTCAAAGATTACTCGGATACCTCTTACTTAAATTTCGGTGTGGCAAATAAAATAAAATGATTCTAAAAATTCAAAGAACAAATATTTGAAAACATGTTCAAAACCAAGATTTTTTTTGCAGAACAAACCTTGAAAAACTGAACTTTGGAAATACCTATTCTCAAAATTGAATTAAAATTAGAAAAGATCTTTCGAAAGACAAGTAGAGTCCACTGAATCTCAATCAATTTTTGATTAATCAAATACTATTTCTCTCTATTTCAAGTATTCCTCTTCAATATTTTTTTGATGAATCATATAAGTTCTCTCTATTTCATATATTCCTCTTAAATCGTTTTTGATTTTGATCATATACGCCCCCTATATTTTAAGCGACGTTCTTTATTTTCAATTTCATATTTTTGGGCTACTTTTTCAACGCAAAATTTTTCAGTTTGATCTTTTTTTCTTTCAATTCTAGAGGCGTTTTATTTTGTATATGTGAGAGTGTACTTCATTGAGGTGTGTGTAACAGCCTAAGAAACTTAACATTACTTTTTCCCGAAAGCGATGCCAATTAATTATTGCAAGATTACACGTTCAACTGATATCGGAATAAGAAACAATTCTACCGTGTCTGAAGTAACTACATCACAGGGAAAAAATCGTACTTTATTATACTATTTGAATACTAAACATTCTATATAACTTTTAAAAAATAAGTAAATTAAAACATACGAAAACGTTTAAATTATAACACTCACTCAGCAAAACGAAATTCCAAATTTTACAAGTAGTACAATTTATATACAGAGTATTTTATATCAAATTGCAGGACTTTGAGCATACATTTTAAATAGGAAATAATTCATTAGTATTACATAGGCAAAAACACCTACTAGAGTTCTTTTTCTTCTCTGTTTCCCAGGCATTCTCTGGTCTTATTTTGATCAGACATCAGCCAGAACAGTTTGGATATTGTATAGCCCTCAGAAGCCAACCATATTCCTTCTAAATCCTTATGAAGCTGTTCATCTACTATCCCTTTTAAATAGCTTAATGGTGGATGTGCTTCTAGAGATACGCTTAGATACTGAGTTAAGTCTTGCCACCATATAGAGATAACCTTTCAATATACTTTAACATGCAGTTCACATGCGATCAGAGCTTTGATCGCTACTTGAATATCAACGTAAAATTAAATATCCTACATATATATGACATCCCTCTGCAAAATGCATTCGGCTCCAATTTTTAAGGATTGACCCTCTAATTGAAGCAATGTGCAAGCATTATCCATTTTTAACACTTTTCCAGGTGTAGTTATATACAGAGTAGATACCAGCTCCAGTACATTGCGCAGTTTTTGACCAGTCAGTATAGATCTCCATTCCTGATTACTTGGTTGCCAGACGCATAGCTCTTTAGATGGGAAGTGGGTATAAATACTTA
The DNA here is from genome assembly GCA_001015175.1 of Megaselia abdita. NCBI lineage: Eukaryota > Metazoa > Arthropoda > Insecta > Diptera > Phoridae > Megaselia > Megaselia abdita. The sequence continues at coordinate 13,928 of JXPG01019275.1, forward strand.
AGTTGTAATCGATCTACGTGTTCTACGTTTATATAAGCATAATATTTATAGCTTCCAATTCCTGGTAAGATAGCATTACCGAAAGTGAACCCTAGGATATAGGTTTAATTCCTCGACGATTTTTTTGTTTCTGAAAACATTTTGAGTTCTACAATTATAATTATCGCTGCCAATTTACATTTTTGATTTTTGAATTTATGTTGTATAATCTTAAGTTCAAAAATTGTTTTTTGTTTGTATAGTGTATTGCATGTAAATAATTAATTGTGAGGAATTGAAAAAAACTGATGAAAATACATCAGAAAAAAAAAAAAAACATATTCTTTTCTAAGCTAACAAATTGTTGAATATTTTTCCAATATTTGTAATTCGGTTATTTGTTCAAATACATATATGAACTTTAGTAAAGCTTATTTCGATATGCTATTACAAATACATAAGTTATTTGTGTATGGTTGAGTTATGTCATTTTATTTTACTTGGAGGTAATCTGCGTTAGATAATTAACATACATTGTGGTGTACTCTAAATACTGTGGGACTCACTAAACCTTAATCAAAGGTTCAAATAGAGACTAATCAATGTTGACTAACTATTCATTTTGAAAATAACACGATAGGCAGAATTATCCTAAGAATAGATAAAATTAAGTGAGATCAGTCGGAAATACTCTTCTGAGTCTACCATATTTCCGAAATTTAAGATCCCTGTGTTGATCGAATTTCTAACACACCAGGGCGCATCGCTATATCTCTTAGAAATTCATTTTTGAAAGTTTGAATAGTATTTAATTGAACTTTAAATTGAGTTATATTTAAATCGAGAAAATGTTTCTGTTTGAACGGATAGTGTCAGACTGGCATGGCATTATATGTTTTTGTAATCTAATTTCTAATAATATTTACTCATGTTGCTTCCATAAAAAGCAATTGCAAATAGCGTAGGATATTTGTATCGGATCACTGTAATTATATACTTTCTGTAATACAGATCTAATTGAAAACGTCGAGAATATAACGTTAGACAGAATATTACTATTTATAATGAATCAAATACTTAAAAGTTTAACTTACACATATAAAATAGTAGTAGTAAAATTTACTATACATGGCTATTAGTAGATTTTATCTGTAGTCAATTTTACAATTTTTTTTTTTAATTTAAAATTAGTAAATTAGTATAATGTTAACGATTGACAAAAAAAGAGTTTTCTTTTTCTTCAATCCATCCACAATCCATCCTAGAAAAAGAAACACGGTGGAAAATTGAAATGTAAATAACTCTTCTATTTATCAAAAATGTATTATATTAAATCTATAAATGTGCGCAAAACAAATTCTCATTGGTTTAAGGAATCCAGCTTGTTTTAGATTGGCTCAATTATCAGTTGTTAACTATTTATTTTTTCGATAATCATTCTTTCGGCTCGGTTTATAATATAGATATTTTACACATATATGGAGGCGACGTATTTAAATATATCAAAAACGTATGTTTGCATATACAAAATATATTTTGATATTCACTGTAAAATAAGAGCTATTTTTTTGGGTGAACTTAAAACATCCGAGCTATTGCTTATATACATGATTGAGTATTCGATAGTTTTGATTTAAAATTTGTTTTGAAATGTTTTTAATTTGGACTAAAAAGGAAAACAAAATGCTAAATGTGAAACGAGTGGCTGTTGCAATATATATACTAATCCAAGAATCAAGTGAAGCTGTAAAAATCAAAAGTAGGTGTTAACTTTGCTAGATTTAGAATCAATTTAAAGATTTAATTTTTTGAATGATCACAAACAATGCATGCAAAACATTTAATCAAAAATACAATGTGCGTACTGAGAAAAATCCAGTAGCGGTAGCTCAGCAGAAGAGCCGTCGCTCGTAAAGTGAGAGAATGTGTTCGGTTTCCATCCACAAGACCGTTGTTTTTTTCATGACAAAGCATGACGATTTCATTGGGAAATTTCAGGGATTTTGTATAGATTCTTCCTTACATCATTAATTAAAATAAGAAATATCATGTAAAATTTATATTATATAGAAGAATTATTATTTTTGTTGTTTGGTCCAAATTCATAGTTTAAAAAAAACCCTTTTTTATAACAATAACTTTTGTGTTTTTAGTCTTTATGTGATTTTATGCTAATAATAGAATTTACGAACGCTTAATATTAATCTCTAGTGGATCACAAAAAATACCATAAACAAAGGTTTTCAGTGAAAGCCACAATTATTTCTCTGAAATGCGACAACGATTTGTTATTCTCACGAAATTAAAAACTGCCAGTTTCCTAATGATGGTAATTTTTCCTTCAAAGTGAGACGCATCTTGACCATCGTTTTGAACAAATCCGTAGGTTCCCTCATCACTCCATCGGTCACCGAGATCCCCAAAAATGATTATCATAGAGTTCAGATGTATTCATCAGGTATCTGCTCATCGGGAAGTTGGTTAAAAATATAAATCTTACCAGCGCTTCGCATAATATTTCGATATCACTATTATACGTTTTCTTTTATTTTTCCTTGTATTTGATCCACGCTTTTCGACAGTCTTAGTAACTTCAAAACGATGTTTCAAAATTCGAAATGTTCAGGGTTTGGTTTGTTCTTCAAACGTTATATAACTCATATTTCTTCTTAACTAAAAACTGATAGTTTAAACTGAATTTAAACACCACCTGGTGGGTCAAATAGTAATTCTTTTTATTTAAGCTTATGATTATAGTAGCTCTTTGTCTTGAATAAAAAAACCGCATGTCATTATCGAACACAGTTTACTAATTCAATTCGTCGTTGAAAAAGATTTTTAATTTTTTAAAAATAAAAGCATAGTTAAATATAACTATATACACTATATACACTATCGGGGAAATTTTCGATGAAATGTGAATCAAAAACCTTTGATTTTAGAAAAAATGCTTAGTTGTTGTTATTGAACTCAATTTAAAGACTTTTAAAATTTGCGGTATCTCAGAAATGTCAACAGGTTTAGAAAGATTCTAAAACATGTGTCAAATAACCAAAACTTACTCGTATATTGCTTTTCAATTGTTTGTTATATCTCATATAAATATATCGAATATATTTTTCTTAAGTGTACCCATACTTTTAACTTTTAGTGAAAAATGGAATTTTTAGAGATCGGCTAACGAATATGGCTCAAGATAAAACTAAGCAGTAATTTTTTTGGCATTTTATTATTTTGAGCTTTAAGTGTCTCCTTATGCATTCTCTTAAGAGGGCGGAGATTTTCCAATGAGCGAGATTTAGCTTGAAGCATCTCCACAAACATTTTGGATAATTTTTTTAAAATTTTGTTTTTTTAAACCGTATTTAAATTTTAAGTTATTAAGTAAATTGTTTTGTAATTGTTATGGGAACATGATATATTTGATGTTTCATGAAAAAAGAAAACATGATTCAATTGGTTGCCTGGATGCATACATATTTTGACATCGTTTACGTTTTTTATTGTTTGCCAAAAGCAGAAATAGCACTTTCCCGTGGATAATAATATTTAAATGACTTAATATCACAAATTGCGCACTCACTACTCCATTCAATGTTTAATGCATTTATTTAGTAATAAATCCATGAATATTTTTGTGTACGGTAAAAAAGATCCATAACAATAAATAGCAACCAAATCGAATCTGAATTAAGAATTGACAGTAAATAGCAGGAACATTCTTTATATCTTCAAGTCAAAAGATAATTTTGCATTCATATAGAATTAATTCGAATTGTGCTTTATAATCTGCGTTCTTTTTTTGTCTAAATGTAATGTTGTCACTGTCACTTAATTTAGACTTAAAATTATGATTTTCGTCCATCGTTGTTTTGAGTGTTTCAATAGAATGGGTATAGAAAACCAAACTTTGCTAACTGTTTTAATCCATAAGTTTAAACACGCTTGTTGCTTTTAATATATTTTTTATTCAATTAATTAAATATATAACCAAAAATAGTTTTAAAAGTTTAATAGACTTGTAAATAAATCACAACATATAATAGAAATTCGGCACATTTGCAAGGTTAACATCGTATATTTCACACAATCAGCCAATGTTATTTATTCCAAAGCTATTCTTTTTGTATATTATTTATTTTATCATCAGTAACGACTGCAATTCGTAATTCTTTGCAATAAACCCACAATTTGCAACTGTGCTACCTCATACACGAACGAACTTTGAGAAACTGAAAATTGTTTCCAATAGAGAAATGTTCCTTATAGGATTTCACACACACAACCATCTATGTAACAAAATAGAAATTCTTTGGACTGAACCAATACATGTAAAATATAGTGTTCTTGAAAATCATTGTATATACTTTTCTCTTTCTAATAATAATCAAAACAAACCATAAAATTTTATAGAAAAAGATTTTTTTGACCGGGCCCACGTGTGTTTGTATATTACAGATAGTAAACTTAAAATACCAGACTGATTTATTAATTTGGGGTTTTGCTGTACGACAATTACTTAACTTACAATGTTAACAGCGATGATTTCAGGCAAAATATAACATGCGATTGAGAGTTTTTTGTGTGTACATGATGAAATAAAATGTTTGTTGAATAAACTATCAACAAATGATGTATCTGGCAACACTGCTTATAAATATGTGAATTTACTGCGTTTGTGTTAAAATGATGGCGGTGGTGATGATTTAAAGTCACACCTATTTTCATTTTTCCATTATATCAATTATTTTTGGTTTACTATAAATTCGATTAACATGAATCCTATTATTTTAACGATGCTATTTTTTATAGCTAAATTATATTTTTTTTATTTACCACTTTCAACAATTGCATTGCTTACTTACTGGCTGGAATATCCGAACTCCGCTTCATATGACATTAAAATGATTGAAGATAGCTTTTGTTATTAGGATATACAATTTATATAATATATAATATCTTATTGTGCAGGTGTTTACACCATTAATTTTTGCTTATTTTGAAAAGGCGTTTCTAAAATGCGCAATGGCCCAAACATAACCAAAACCATTTATTGTGAATAACTGAAAACGAAAGAAAAAAAAAATAAAATACAACTTTGAAAAAGTGGTAACAAAAAGCACACACATTTTTAAATATAACAAATGGGATTGGTTTTTCATTCGAACAACATCGTTGACGTGTGTTGACGACATGAATTTCAAGCTCAAATACATTGCCAATGTGACAACTGAGAGCTTTCATTTCTTTTCCTCAATGTCGTTTTGAATACCTCTATTTAGTTCTTTGTAATGCAATTGAAAATTAGTTTAGAATGGAAAAAGTGTTGGAAATTTTATAGTATTTGTAAAAATCAAGTAATCATAACAAAATGGGAAATTTATGTGCCAATGTGTGTGTAACGTAAAATTATTTTTCTCAAAGGCCATTCGTTTCAGTCGAAACATACACATTAACAGATATTTCTTTTCTTTCATTGTGTTGTATTATACCCCCGCCAAGTTTAGTGTTCACATTGATTGACAAGCCCAGTGTGTATTTGCCTTCGAAACGCGTACGACGTGTGTAGAACATATAAAAAACAATATTTTTTATTGTTTTATTATTTTGATAAATTACTTTTAAAAATTGTGTTACAGTGAAAAAAATAATGATGGTTAATTTATATTACACATGTTAAAATGCTTAAATTCGAGTGTTTAAAAATGAAAGAGATCTACTTTAATATGTCGCTTGAAAAAAATATAATCAAGAAATTTTAATTCCACAATAAATCATTCCAAAAATATAAAAATATACATATATATAAAATAAAGCACCATCCTAAAGTTGTTCTACACAAACCCGTTGCTATCGTTCAGGTGTTGTGAAGGATCTCAAATAATGACTATATTGTGAATAATTGTTTAAGGTGCCTAAAAAGTTTGAGTGAATTTTAAAAAAGTTGCAAATCAAGTTTTTAATAATATACAATATTCAAAAAATAAATAGTGAAAATAATATTTGAAGTCTGAAAGTTTTGAAAGTTATTAAAAGTGGCACAAGTCGGGTTGGACATAGCCCCTAGAGCGTTGATGGCTCAACCTAGGGTTAGTATTTTTTTTTTAATTACCGACGGCTATTTTTATCGACTATTATTTAGATTTAAAATGCATATTTTTGATTTCGATATCTTCGGCGGTATACATTTTCAGTATTAGTGTTTTAATGTGTCCTTTTTTTAAAAGAACTCTTACAGGTTTGAGAATACTTAAATATCGGTTTTACTATTAAGCTGAATGTTATGTTAGATACAAAGTTACTTTATGCACTGTTTTATCTAATACTAAAGAAAATGTTATATGAGATTTAACATAATATAGCTGCCTATGGTGCTTTTACTCGCTATCTTTTCTCAGGCATAAGCCTTTCTATGAACGCAATGTTCTTAACTATGATTGAAGTAATGAATGCGTTTTCAACGCTTCAGTTACCATTAACGGATTTGCATAACCTGTTTAAAAGCGTAATAAACATAAATAACCAAATTTTCCTTAAATAAACATTTTTCATTACAATAAATACTCTTGGATTTGTACACAAAGTAAAACAAATTAATTTATAGTATGAGGTCAATTTATGTATAGAAAGATACACATATCAGTTTTTGCAGATGACATTTCGTAAGGGAAAACCTCTTACTTTTGTGTCAAAGCAATATTTTCGTTTTTTCTTTCGAGTTTTCTATATAAAGCAGACAAACAGTAGGTGGTAAAACGAATAGATATTCGTGGGTGGTATCCATAGCAGGTATGGGTTTGCGAGACCTTTTTTTATTACTCTCGATAGAAAAATGAACATATCCGAATTTAAATATGATATTATTTTTATTTTCATGTTATTTTTTAATAATTTCAGTACGAAGATGGCCTGCATGGCTATATGGATTCTACAGCAGCAGCGACTGCTGCTATGTATGATCCCCATACGGGGCACAGGCCACCAGGTTTACAAGGATTATCTACCCATCATTCACCTCATATGAGTCATGCCGCTGCGGCAGCAACAGCAGTAGGTATTCATGGCTATCACTCCGCTGGAGGAGCTGGCCATGGTACTCCTAGTCATGTTTCACCGGTAGGAAATCCCTTGATGGGACAAACACCTGAAGCTCATAAACGTGATAAGGATGCTATATACGAGTGAGTAAACCTCCCTTTTTATTTTCTAATTATATCAAAAATACAGAAAAACCAAAAACTAAAGAATACTAATGCGTGAACATAACTTCAACAGGTTAACCGCAGAGTTTTGTTCTTTTTAATAATAATTTTATAAGAAAATTACTGTTATTAGTGATCACACCTTTAAGTAGTTCTAAATGTTTGGTTAATCGTAATTTCTTTAAGCTGGCTTAACTAAATACTAGTGTGGATGTGATGTCTATGTCTACAAATTAAATGATCCTTCATTATGCTTCAGTATACAAGTCAGGGGTAGATTTAATGCAATTTAAAACACACAATAAAAAAGATATTCATTCAAATGGAACTGTTGGATCTTAAATGAAAAACATCTGCTTTTTTACTTTTAACTTTATATTAAAGCAAGCTAGTACTGTGTTACCATTTCATCCAAAAACATATACCTTTCACAATTACTGTGCATTTTTGGAATAAAAATAATATTGTTTAATTAATAACCGAAATACTGATGTTGAAATGTTCACCGTCTTAAGCAATACCAAACATAAAAAAAGTAAATATAATAAACGAGAAATCCACGATACTATTTTCGTATAATAAATAATGTTCTTTGAATTGAAACTGTTATATTTTAAAAGAAATTAATTACTAAACTATCAATCAAAAAAACTTCATTTAAAAAAATGACTGACGACCTAGTCTTTTTAAATGCATTTTGATATACCAACCAAATTTTTTTAGATTTATTTAAATAACATTTTAAAACAAAAACTAAGTGATACGAGCTTTATTCTTCGAACTAGCTCCAAATTGGCACAGTTTCAACACAACTTTCTGAACCAAAGGACAAACTCTTTTATGAAAATAAATATTGACAAAGTTATTTTGTGAATATAAATAGAAACGATATGCACTAATTAACGTCATATAGACAGTATTTTCTCTCAAATTTTTATAAGATTGATATTGGTTCAGAATTATTTATGCAATTATTATATTTTTATAATATTTTCTTTCAGACATCCTTTGTTTCCTTTGTTGGCATTAATTTTTGAGAAATGTGAATTAGCTACGTGTACTCCGAGGGAACCTGGAGTGCAAAGCGGGGATGTAGTATCGTCAGAGTCATTTAATGAAGATATAGCAATGTTTAGTAAAACGGTGAGTTAAATATACTTTTCTGTTAAATGTTTTCTGTGGTTTTCTTTTTAAACACAAAATGTTGATTGTTTTAAGATTTCATAGATTTAAATATGTTTAGAAAAAATATCAAATTACTATCATATGTCACCAAATCATATGCTAGATAGATATTTCCAAAACCACATGTCACAAAACTTGTCAGAAGTCAGTTTTTAATTAAATGAAATAAGTGGAATTTCATTATTATGGTGTATTTCCGTTTACTTAAATGAAAAAGTAGGGGACGATTTTAAACTATACACACATGTGTATGTGATTCATGATATTTTTCTTTCAATGTTTCGTTTTAGCAAATGTGAGCAACAAATGCAATTGCGCATGCTTATCTTCCTAATATAAACTAAAATTTATTTTATTATTTCGAATTGAATATTTTACGAGAGTACAAAAAGTTTTGTTAATTTCTCAGCCATTAAAAATCGATTAACATGTAAAATAAATTTAACTATTAATTTTTGTTTCTTCTAATACCATGGTTTTCATATAATATTTTAATTATGGGGATATATGGTTTGTCATTAAGTAAAACTCCTAGCGCTAGCCGAATAAAATTTTTAATTGACATTTACCCTTTAAATATGAAATGGACATTCATTATCATTAGCATGAGATAAACTTCATAAGACTGAAAAATAACGTAATTGAGGCCCTTTTAAATATTTCCAAAAGTTATATGAGAAGAAGCGCTGACTATCTGTTATAAGTTGTGAGATATACTTTCAAAAGAAATTTCTTTTTCTTTCATAAAATAATAGAATTTTGTTATGCTGCAGGTAGATACGATTATAATCCGGTTTGGCATTGTTTTCTTCCAAAGTATTTATAAAAATATTCAGAGGTAAAGGAACAGTTTCATTGGAAAAAGACCCCTTATATTGGTAAATGTCCTTTTCAGTTTTAAAAACCTTTAACAAGATTTAATTTTTTGTGAATGTTCATTTCATATATACGAAAAATGTATTGTTGTGAATAACAAAAGAATCTTTACCTTAAAAATTGTTTCCATTTTACGCATTTATAAGGATAATGTTTACTACCTTTTCTGTTTCTTACTCTACCTTTCGTATTTTATTTAAAATGAGCAACTTGGTTTTTATTTCAGCTGCTGCGAACGCAGCATGAACTTAATTAAATTGCGCATATACCGATATATATATATATATATGTATATATAACTATATGATTGCATGGTTTTGAGTTTCGGTATACCAATCTTCTATACATACAATCTATTATCCTGACATAAAAACTATGAAGAAATCAAGAAATGAACTTTTTATGTACAAACAGTTCTGTCTGAAAAATTTTGTATGAACATTTTTTGTTTATATATTACTTTTATTACTAAATATTTATAGGTGAAGTAGCCACAAAATATATACACCTCAAAGTGTTATACACACTTGGTTTCACGCAACAATTTCAATCGCTTTTGAAAATTAATTATTTGTTTATCATCTACTTGGCGCCTTTCCTAATGGAAAATGACTGGATAAAATTTGTGGACGTTGATTTGCCTTTTTTGTTTACGAATGAGATGCGTTATTCCTCCACAATGCATAACTTTGTCCCAGTTGTGGTTTATCAAGGAAATGTGATGTTTATTTATTGTACGGTATTTTAGAACTCATGATATGCTAAAGAATTAAGGGGAACATAGATTTTCGTTCTCAAAAAATATATTTACACGGTAAATGATAATTCAACAAGACAAGACTTACTATAAACTTAAATATTTACAGAATACTTGTTTTTTCGTTTTTGTATTATATATTTATTCTTCTTATCTTTATTGATATAATCCCTCTTACTTACTGTTTTGAGCATATGCCACTATCGCGTATATTCAACTATTTAACATACACATTTGATTACTGGAAAAGCCTGACGTATTTTACCGTCTACAGTGTACACAAATATAAAGAGTTACTATTCAAGTCTTACATGCATTATTATACTATGCGATAGTGAGAACAACACATCTGATAAGAATATAAAACTTTATGCAAAAAATGCAGAATTTGTTTATTTATTTTGTCAACATGATGTCACATAATAAGTATTCTCTTCAGTTAGATTGAAGAGAAATTCAAGCGCAATGTGTTCTTCAATGACCATGACAGGCAACTGACTTCGAGTTCGTTTATAAATATAATTCAGTTAAATTAAATATCATTTAATTGTTAAGAATAGGAGGAAGTTTAGTTTTCAAGTTCACTATTTATTAAGACTAACGAAATGCATATGTCAATGAAATAATTTTGAATCAAACGAAAGTTGCTATAGACTCTGAGTGGATTTGTTTAAAGAAAAAACTAGAGCTGTCACTTAAATATTTGTATTAACATTTACTCCAATTTAGATTATAATTATATTTTAAAAGCACGCAGGAGATATTTCATTTTATTTTATATCAAAAGCAATTGATCTAAAACTCTAATGTTCAAAGTTTACAATTATTGGCCGGTTTGAAACGAGTAATAATTATATATAGCATGTATTCAAAAAATCTAATATTGGTTGTAGGAAACCTTATTCGCGATTTCATAGTGAGGTTTCTTAAATTAGAGGCATAATTGTCTACTTTGCTAGTAACACATAGAAGCAGGCTTAATATTTCTTTTAAAATTTGTCAAATTTGTTCGGTTGTTATGTGTAAGAATTTTCTGTTTTCCAGAAACTCAAGCAAAATTGGATCCGACTGCAACAGTCATATATTCAGTTATTTGTACATCGGTAAAATAGCGTGCGCATGTCGGAATATATATTTCGTGTGAGTCGGAGATACTACCTGACGGCATTCGCTGTTGGTAATGAAATAATGGGTAACTCTAATACACTCGCAGACAGTTCATCACTGACTCTATTTAGAGGAAGAGGGAAAACTAAAAGCACTGATGTACAAAAGCAGTACATAGGAAGCGAACATTCCTTAATATCACTGCTACACATTGATCCACCTTTGGTTTGTTGGTTTTGATGGATTTCAATGTTTCACAAACGCTTTAACTCGCTTATTATTTATTTTGTCCACAAAAACATCTTCCTTGAAAACAAATGTTTGAAAATACCATTTATTACCATCACTGTTAAAAATCGGGTTGTTAAATTTACACGTTTGACGTGTAGAAAATGCTATATCTACTGACTTTTTTTTTGGCTACATCTCTATATTTATCGATGTGTATTCCGTTGCAGCTATAAAAATGGCTATACCTTTTGACGTGTAACGATTTACATTTAAATTTTTAACAGCGATAGCTCCTACTATTCGCCGGTCTTTTTTCAGACACTGCCCTGACCATCTAACAACGATTACTGCTTTTAGTATTTCTTACGTTTAGTGCTCTTCGTAAGACATCATATATTTTCGAGTTTCGAAATATTTCAAACATAAATGCTTGTTGAGTATTTGCAGTTTTGCTAGTCCTTTTCTGTTTTTGATGTTATTTTAGTAAAATATGTGCAATAAGAATCGAGCTCAGAATCGTCAGAAAGGCGAGAGTGAGTGAGATCTCTCTCACCGACCAATGAATTATGAATTCTAAAAAAAAAAAAAAAAAAAAATCAACAAAAA
>JXPG01019275.1:26001-36899 GCA_001015175.1 Megaselia abdita
AAAAAAAAAAAAAAAAAATTACTACAATAACACCAGAGATTCCGGATAGATTTCAAAGATGTTTAATTTAAATTTCATTGAAATTATTTACTTATCGGGCAACAGTTAGCTACGAGTCATATAATATTAAGCTCATAGAAAAAAATGGTTAACCGTTTTTTTGTTACCATGTTATGTTATTTTATTAGTAGCTTGGTTAAAACGTCACAGTGTTTTTAGTACTTTCACTGAAATGAAAGATATTGCTGAAAAATCAATAAATGTATCGCCTTATACTCAATTATCAAAATAATTAATGATAATGGTTTTCATAAATCACACTTATGATCACAAATATCTTATTGCAATATAAATCGTTTGTAAAAATAAGAAAATGAAACAAACAAAAAATTAAAAATATAGTAGTTCATTGCAATCTAGCAGTTTTATAATATTCGGGTCACCGTTCGTTTCAATCGCGTTATTCCACAAGATCTTTTTATTTTTAAAACACATTTTTTATATTTTTCTTAATTTCAGAGAAAAAATTATTTATATTATATGTCTCATGCTGTGAATTTACTTGTTAAAATGATTTATTCGTATTTAAAAACCCCTCATGTATTTATGGCACAAAACTCGTCATAATGAGTCTGTTGAGAGAGTTTTCTTGGTTCTCCTTGTAATAAACATAAAAATTTTGTTTTATTTTTGTTTTGCGTTTGCGTTGGTTATCATATTTTGATTTTACCATTTTAATACTCACTTTATTTTGCTAAATTAATTTCATATGACTCATAAAACTTGAGTTTTTTATTATACAAATGCGTACTAGGCGTTGGTTTTAGTATAAATAAATAATATATTATTTAAAATCTGCCATAAGTAATGAAAAGGATGTATTATAAATATATAATTACAATTCGGGCTTTATTGTGTGATAATCAATCAAATTCAGTTTCTGTATTATATTTGTTACTGTGCTGTATAAATATAGAAGGTATATGAACAAAAATATAATATTCGCTGATTCTTTAAAGGCGATTTCTTGCTTTTTTTGTTTTTGCATCTTTGTTTTATTAAAGGCAGAACAAGAATTTGAGTGAAGAATTCATCATATATGCAAAATATATGCTGTATAGCTGATACGTACAAATACATTGATCCAAGCTTGTACTGTTTAGAAAATAACGTTAACGATCTTCAAACTTCAAAGATAGAATGTTTTATACCGGTTTTTATGCTCTGGGGTGTATATTTTATGAAATCTAACAGACTAAGACCTAAATTATAGAAATGTTTGTAGTTATTAATTAAAAATAAGAGATAAACTAATGTAGTAATAAAACAATAATATTTCATAGTTACATAACTTGTAACAAACAATATATAATAGAAATTTGATCGTAATTTATATTTAAACATATTCCTTTTATATCATTACAGATAAGATCACAAAAACCTTACTATACAGCTGATCCCGAGGTTGATTCACTTGTAAGTATTAAAAGTTATGTCGAGTTAATATTTTAGGATGGTAATTAATTCTGTTAAAGAATGAGGAAGGTGAAACAAAAATTGAAATATTTATTTCTGGATTTTGTTCTAATAATTTATTAAATCTTCATTTTAAATTGCGTTGAAAAAATACGGGTAATCTACATCTTCAGTAGCATGACTTACCTATCTATTCTGTCAAAAATCAGACAATTAAAATTGAAAGGAAAATATCTAACAAATATATTTCCTCTACTATAAGTCAAAGATTTCGCATTCTATTGTTTTCTTGAATTCAACATATAATTACAACAATTATAAACTGTTTCAATAATTTATTGTTTTTCTTGTTTTATATTTTAGATGGTGCAAGCAATACAAGTACTTCGGTTTCATTTATTAGAATTAGAAAAAGTAAGTAAATCTCTGCATTATAAACACGCATAAAACCATAAAACCAGTCCATTCTTTTGAAATCTCTAAAATTTAAAAACAATAATATCAACCACATGCTTTTTTACTTTATAAATAAATAGATTACCTGTGTACAATAAGACATTGATCTTTTTATAGTATGGACTAAATCCATTAAACCGGTTTACGGTTGAATCATTATTATCTTTGTATAAAATTGAATTTTTCAAATCGACAAATCTTTTTTTATTTTAAATGGATTCGGTCGGTATATATTGAATAAAAAATGTCATTTCTCAGACAGTGCATATTAAAACCTAAAAACCTTTTTTTTATATAACGAATTTCGCCTTGAGAAATTTAAATTTTATTCTCTTCTCTGATATTAATTTTACGAAGCATTCATAAATTATGTACAAAAGCGTTCTTACGATTCCAACTTCATTTGTCAAATAATTGTCTGAAAAGAGAGATATGTATCTGACAAGTTTTAAAGAATATATCACCTTTGTGGCGTGTATGTAGTTTTAATTCGTATAGTCAAGTGTAAAAAGCACTTTGTGTAGAGTATACAAGAAATGGAAGATTGTAATCTGAACTGTAACATAGTTAATAAAAAGGAATAATGTAAAGTGATATTATCACTTTTTAACTATCAGAAACAAAACAGGTTGATATTTTATAAATTTTTTGGAGTATTAAGCTTTGAAGTCTGTCTCTTTTTGTTTCCTTCGCTGTATTATAAAAAAGATCTGTACTTATAAATGCAACTTGCATTTTATCCATTTCATATAATTTTTCTAAATACCATTTAAATAAAAATGCCATATTATTAATGCTCAATTCTAATTGGTTTATTTTTAAATAGTAAAACAAAAGCAAAGAATGAAATAGAGACAATCAATGAAATTAAAAAAAAGTATAATTATTGATGAGCCGTCGGTAGTTTAATATAGAGCGAGATAATATTGTCGTTATACAATCAAGTGTTTGAACTAACGATTGACCTATATTTATGATATCAATAATTTATCAAAATGGCTTATGGTTTGGGATATTAAGCTTGATCCACGCGAATCAAATGGGAGAGTTTACGCAGAAGTATGAAGAAGAAGTATAACAATGTTTATATGTATTTAGTTATTCAAATATTAATGTTCATTAACTTTAATTGAGAGATTACTTATATTGTGGTTCTTAGTTGGTTTTTTGGTGAAAAATATTCAAGAAGTTTTTATATGATTTAACATAATGTTTCTTTATAGGTACATGAATTATGCGATAATTTTTGCCATCGTTATATATCATGCCTGAAGGGTAAAATGCCAATAGATTTAGTAATTGACGAACGGGACACCACCAAACCACCAGAGTTAGGTTCAGCGAATGGAGAAGGAAGAAGTAATGCCGATTCCACATCCCACACCGATGGAGCTAGTACACCAGACGTTGTGAGTACCCCCTTCGCGGGAGCACATGGTCCAATATTGGCGAGCTACAATGCGGTGGTGCACCCATGTTCGTAGTATGATAACAACGTTCTTGCAAAAACGAAGCGGGTGCTCACAATGCCCTGGGATTAGTGTTGAAAATTGAAAATATGTAAAGTTTAATATATATAAAACGATAACGTCACGTATAGAGCCAGAATATAGAATAGGGATGGTAAAATATATAAATATAAACTTAAGAATGGTGGATGCACAATGTTATATTTTTTTCTAATTTAAACCCTTTAATCCAGTAAATTTTAGAGTAATAGAATAACGAGATAAATAAAATAGATTAATGAATTTAGTTCCACTCCTTTTTCTTTACTCACTTCTATACGTGTTTATATATATTAAATTCACAACTCTAGAAAAGAACTATAAAAACTGAAAATAACGTTAGAAATATTAAACTATAAAACGATCATGTTTTACTTGTACAAATTGTAGAATTGCAAAGTTAGCAAGGAAGAAATAAACACTTCGTTTTTGCAAGATATATGAATATTCTCATCGCTAAAGCTCGCCAATATTTCCTATTTTTCAAAAAAAAAAAAAAACAAAAAAAAANAAATATTAAACTATAAAACGATCATGTTTTACTTGTACAAATTGTAGAATTGCAAAGTTAGCAAGGAAGAAATAAACACTTCGTTTTTGCAAGATATATGAATATTCTCATCGCTAAAGCTCGCCAATATTTCCTATTTTTCAAAAAAAAAAAAAAATAAAAAAAAACAATATATATATAAAATTAAAAACATTTTCAGGTAATATGTTTTTAATTTTGCATGTGTAAATATAGTTATTCAATTTAAATATTTATGCTTTATATATCTAAAAACAAATTAGCGTACCTACTAATTTCAACAAATTACTTTAAACCGTTTTCATATATTATTTCTTCCTTACGACTTGCGTTTTGAAAGTATACGATCGATCACTAGCAGTTAAACCTTGATTGAAAATTAAGCAAACTATATGTGCAAAAAATTATTATTTCAGTTTTAAATATATTTAAGTTGTTTTTTCGTTCGTTCTTGTACATATGTATGTTTCTTGGTCAACAAAAAATGTTTGTCTAAAATTGACAAAGTCCTGATTATAGCTTATAAATGTCTGATTGAAATTTATAAAATATGTAACTGGTATACGTAATTATTTTAAGTTAATAATAATTCAATAAATTCATTATACATGATTAAATAATTCTACTTCGATTATACAAATTATTTAATTTTTTTATTGAATATTATTGACTTGTAGCTTTTTAAAGTAAATTTCTTAATGTGAATAAAACAATAACATACGTTTTATAAATAAAAAAACAAAAACAATTAAGTACGTAAAAAAAAACAAAAAATAATAAAATGTTTTGTTGTTAAAGTATTTGCTTTTCTCTTTTTCTTTAATATCAAATTAACATAGGTATCATCCACATTATTATTTCTCTTCATCTTTTATTTCTCATATTTCCTTAACGAAATGACACCCTCACTCACCATTATATTCTTTTCGATACATTGTAATATTCGTCCGTAAAAATCGATTTAAAAATCATTTTCCTTGCATCCAATTTTAAAGATTTACGAAACGCATAAAGAAGACAAGTTTAACTGGTATATTGGATTAATTGGATTTTTAATGATATCTTTCAAAGATCCTCGCGGGAGAACATAACAACAAAAAAATCATAAGATTCAAAGAAAACAATTTATTTAATACAACAGAATATGTTTATTACCATTTTTCCAGAGGCATTTAACAGAGATGAAGTAGTATCTCGAAATATTAAGTAGTTTAAAATATTGGTATGTACACATTATAAGAGTTCATAGATTTGTTTTGTTGCAAGTAAACTCTATATATTCAATTTTAGGTCAGTAGGTATTTTTTAAAGCAATTTACTTTCTCTCATCTCATGAATGTGTTCTATGTTTAAAACAGAATTCATATATTGGTTATAATTTTGAAATCGTTAATTACAAAAGACCGATAACAGTTACTTGAGTAGGGAGTACAGTATTTTGCTTGTACACTGAAAAAATGCAGAGCAGACAGAACTACCTGTAGCCGCTAATGACGGCGGGAACTTTTCGATCAAAACAAAAGCGTTACATGCATTAATTTTGTTTAAATAATAAGTTTCTTCTATGAGTTTTTGCGTATTTTTATTTCACAGAATTGAGTTTCAATTCTTTGGAATTGTAGTACTCGTAAGTACAGTTGAAACTAAAAAATCTCATTAATGAGTATTAATTTGCGCATTAAAATCGTCATATTTTTAAAAGCTCATTAGCACAACCTAGTGGAAATTCTAACTGTAAAATCACACAGGGAACAACCCCACTTTCCCAACGCTACCTCAATTAAAATAGGTGTTCAAAATATAGTTTTAAAAAGTTTACGAACAAACGGTCGAAAAAGCGTTAGTATTGATCATTTTTGGAAAATAACAAAAACAAAAAACAATAAAAAAGTAAGACATTTTCTTTCTCGTAGTTAAAAAGACACAAACTACTTTTGTAGAACTTATTTCTACTTTTGTGGAATATTCATTCATACATACATCGTTGCTGACAAACCTTCGCCTTGGGCTTATGATAACAAGTGCCGTCGGTATGAGTGATATGTAGTTAAGCCGTCTTATCTTGGCCCAAGATGACATGTACGGTTACATCACGTTTCTAAAGATTAGAGAAGTTTTAGTTAGTAAAATAAAACAGTTTTTTAACTTATTCTGAAATAAAACTAATATTGCGAGATATGGATTTCCCGTTTTCCTAATACTTTCTAATGAAACAAATTTCTTCTGGTTATAGGAAGATTGATGTCGCACTTAGAAATTGAAATAAATACCACTTCTTCCTTTAGAACACTAGTATAATTTCATTCAAAGATTTCAAACCTTTCGTCCTTAGCCGCAATAATTATCTCCATTCGTTCGAAGAACAATGAACAAGATCTGCTAGCAACGAATGTTTTTCAATGCAGTCTTGTTGATTCTGTCATTCTGCTAGTTGTAAGTCTCCTGCGAACATTCTCCGCCGAAAAAATTATTTAAGCTAACAGGTTCTTGCATCTGATGACTCTAGCTTTCTTCTGGGCCTCAGTTAATTCCTGGATTACTTGTTTTTTATATGCCTTCATGTGTAGGTCGTCTTTCAATCTTCGGCGCATCAAAAATCTTGCAATCCCCGTCTTTTGCCAATTTGTTGCAAAACTTGAACTTGACTTATGGAACTTCTTATCTTTCTAATGTTTCTGGAAACTATTTTAGCAAATCAGCTGTTCAAACAGAATATAAAGTTCTACAAAGTTATAGAGAATAATAATAATAAAAATATAATCCATGTTAAAAATGCGGAGTTTAGCATATCTACATTTTTAGAGTAAAGGCTTGTAATTTTAAAGATATTTCCAACAAAATCTCGCGCAACTAATTTTGTATTTTTGGAACCACGATTAGCAGCACAGAACGAAACTGTTTTTTATATTAGCTCGATGATTTTAGTTAAGTTAAACTATTATTTTGATTATAAAAGTCTTAAATTAACAAAATACTATTTGTTAATTTTAATTTAAAACTATATATCTCTAAATCTGTACACGGGAACGTAAGAACTCTAACTCTTTATTTTCTTGTTTCTTGATAATTAGTTCTTCTGATTGATAAGTTTTATGGTTGGCCTTAGGAATTGACTTATTTAAGATAAAATATTATTGTGGTGTATTTCTAACAAACAAAAAAAAACATCCATGCTTAAAATTGAAGTGACAAGAAGCGGAAACGTTTTAGTCTGCTAATATCTACCTCCCTTACATAGGATATATATATTTTGTAAGCTACACGAATTCAGACGACTGCCGGATACAAAAGTTTGCCTTTATTTCTAATAGTATATCCCTTTTAGTAATTGATCAACCATTCGTAAAAATGAATTTTACTATATTATATGTTGGCGGAATAACATGTTATGACACTTTCTACTGAAGATTTGTTCTTGTCTTTTTTTTTTTCTTAAAATGTTTTAAGTATATTATGAATTTTTATTTTTATTAATGAAGAGTACCATCTAATACCAAACTTACCCTTATATTTTGTTTGTTTCAAATTACATTCCATCGTACTGAAAGTCATATGAAAAAGTTACAATAAGAAATATCTCAAATTTCCATTTATTAGCTGGCTTAAAATAGGCTTAATGCTCATGAACGAGGGTGAACAAATATTGAATTTTTGTATGGAATGCTTTCTTTATATCCATTATCCCAAGAGAGAAATGAAAGGCAGATCCTGAAAATGAATGAAAACTCTTACAAAGAGTACAGATCTGGTGTCTATAGACTACATAAATCATTCTTTCATCCCCTTCTGTGATGGATTACTTTTGTAGAATCGGCAGTTGTTTCTTTCTGTGGCCAAGTGCTTTTGACTTCGTTTGCATCTATCTACCAGCAATAATAGGGTTTTCCACCCTTAAATATAAGAGTTTTGTCACCCGAATGTTTCACTTTTTAATTATGTTTTTATAAAAGTGCGTTAATGGTGTTATGTTATTTATTTTTATAATGTAATAGCACTTCCTGAATTTAATCACCTTTACATAAAAATGTTTTTATATATATTAAGAATTGAAGATGGAACTAAATTTATTCAGAGAGGGTTCACTTCACTCGCAACAAATTCCTTCGCCAAAAATAGCTTTTATAGTATACGTTGTTTTGTTTACTACCACATTATTTCTCTACCATTTTGTGAAGAAAACATATTATATGAACTGTTATACTTCCATAACCTGTAATTATCGCATTATTTTAAATTTGCGTTACATCCCTGCGATGTTCTTTATCAGGTTTTGTTATTACTTTGTTAATGCAGAATAAGATTATATTTCAAATAAATTGTCGGTATAAGTGAGTTTGTGCAATATACGTATTTCAAAGAATAAAACTACCGACGGAGATATTTTTATTTCATAACATTCTTGTTTCCAGCGTTATGAAATATATTAAAGGTCAATATTTATCTTTTTTCTATAAGACGTAAAACCATTTCACCTGATAGAGATAACATTAATTATTTTAAATGTTATTACAATGTTCCATTATGAAAAAGTCTTATCATTAGCTTCTGGTTTTATCCTATATTGTTATCGCTAGTAAAATTGTGTTTGCCACTAAAAAGTATATCACTGTACTCACCTGAACAATAATTCTTAAGACCAATGTCAACAATGAACTTTCTGATAATGCGTTGCCACTGTTAGCTCAAAAATTGATAACAAAAATGTACTTTACTTAAAGTAGAAAACAGAAAACAACGTTCTTTATAGACGACTTCGAATTGCCAAACTATTACTAATGAATTATCACATTGTGCTCATTGCGGTCATTGTGCAATTATATCAACTTATGTAATTCTCGAAGCAGGGAAATAATGAAGACAACTGCTATATTTCCAATGGTCAGGCAAGAATTTTTCGGGACATCAAGTGATTAAGAAATGTTATAAAAAATATTTTAAATAAATATATATGTACAAATTAATAAATAATAATTTGCAGTCCAACTGTGAGGATTGAATACTTACGTCATTAAAATTCATAAATTTGATGCAAAAGAAAAATTATAAAAATATATCCTGCCGTCTTGACGACCATCATGGAATGGAATTGAAAGTCTTCGTTGGTATCTATATCGGTTGCTAAAATTGAATGAATGTATATATAAATAAATATGGTTATATATAGTTTTACATTAGTTGCTTTTGCTTCAGTAAAATATTAATATATTGTGCGGGCAGCTCATTTTATTTATATTTGGCATTTTAATTAATTTTTCGTGTTTGATTTTAAAATAGCATCACTTAAGTTCAATAAAATAGCTTAAGATTGACTTTGACAAAAAAGAAGGAAAATAAATGTTTTGAAGGCTTTAATAATATTATTTCTTAAATAATGAATGCATACGCATATATAGTCTTCTATTCCCTGTCTGAAACAATTTGTTTATATATGTGATGCTCTGTATAATTCAAATATTATATGTCAACCAACACGAACTAAATTTAATTTCAAGTGTCAAAAGAAATAAGAGGGAGCATATAGCTTTATAAGAGCATATTTCATGAGATTATTTTTACAAAAAGGGTATGAAATAAATTAGACTTACTCTTTTTCAATTTAAAATGCGAACTTAATAAAGGTGAATATTGAATTGAATAACACTTTTTTATTAGGGAAATGTAAATAGAATAACTTAAGAAAAGCATTACTTTGAAAGCAAAATTATCAACATTTTGAGTTTAATATTCAAATATGTTGTCTTCATTGAAACGGTTTCTTTCAATCCTAAAGATTTGCGTATTATATATATTGCGCACCATTGAAAACAAACAAATTTAAAAAAATTATTATTGATTCACTTGAGTTGAAATAAATTAGTGATCTTTTAGTAAAAATTAAATAAAATTGCTACTATTGTAATTTTAACTTTAGCTTTATTAATTTCCCTAGTATAATTTGTATTACTTTTATCTTTTTCGAATAAAAAAATAGCATACGTTCAAAATTTAAATAACGACTACATTAATATTTACTTCATCAAAGCTATGCTCTTTTCGGCGTTACCATAAATGTATTGCTACATAATTTTCAAACATTCAAAAAAATAAGTCTTAAAATTTAAAACTAAATAGACGTTTTAAATTTTAAAACTATAGTTTTAGAACAATTTTAAAACTTTTTTTAAAATTATAATTTTGACATTTTAAGATTTTAGAACTTTAGTTTTAAAATAAAAAAGGACAAACCTTGAACATAGGTTCTTATGCTTCACAGTCTAGCTGCGCTAACCAACCAGCTGTATCTGCTGTTAGAAAACGCAGAAAATTTTGTTTCTTAAGGAAAAAAAACTTTAAAAATTAACACTTTTTTAAAACTTTTTGTTTAAAAAATATAATTTTAATTTTAGAATCTTAATACAATAGTTTTCTGGCGAAGTTTGAAGAAAATATACCTTTGAATTCGTAGGAATTTTAACCATTTCTAGAGAAAATGAACACATACAATTGCATAACTAAATTATCTAAACAATATATAAACAATCATACTACTTCGATAATTTCATTACTTATTTCTAACAAATTTCGGTATTTATTTTCCGGGCTTAAGAGAGGAGGAATGTAAGATGCAGATACGAAGAATTTGTTATTATTTAATGAAAATGTTATGCATACCAATTCAATGTCCTCGGGAGTATCAATAATTTTTTATATTTACTGCAGACTTAACTCCAATCATCACTCCATTACCACGAGTGAAGACGCTATTTTGCTTGTTTCTGTCCTTGCGAAAAATTGAATAATTTGATGAAGTAATCATGTTATCAAGTACAGTGTCGTTAAACCAGGTTTCAGTGATAATAAATAAATCGTAAGGAGAAGTCAGTGTAGATAGATAAAATTCATCAAGTTTTGATTTNTTACCACGAGTGAAGACGCTATTTTGCTTGTTT
>JXPG01019290.1:0-15764 GCA_001015175.1 Megaselia abdita
GAAAATTTTACTACTTATTTTTTTCCGTGTTATTCCAGCATTGCTTAGTTTGCCCAACATATAAGCTTACACATTCTTTACAATAAATGTTTATTATTGTATTAACTCTAGAATAGTATTCAAAAACTATGGCTTTGAAATGCACAAGAAGTTTACTACTATTAATTAATTCCTATTACGAACTTTATTCCAGACCTAAAGTTTGTAGATAAAATTCCATGGCATTATGTTCCGATTACTTTTTTATAG
The DNA here is from genome assembly GCA_001015175.1 of Megaselia abdita. Classification (NCBI taxonomy): domain Eukaryota; kingdom Metazoa; phylum Arthropoda; class Insecta; order Diptera; family Phoridae; genus Megaselia; species Megaselia abdita. The sequence continues at coordinate 250 of JXPG01019290.1, forward strand.
TAAAAAAAAAATTAAAAAAAAAAAAAATACTTTAATAAACCTTGAGTCATTATAAGCCTACATAAATGATATCAGTTGAAGGATAGTTTTCGAGCAAGAAGAAAATCAATGCAAGTGCATGAAGATCAGTTTATAAATAGAATAGCTTGAAAATAAAGCTACTTTTGTACCACTTTAAATCAAGGAAGGGCTTTCTTGAGATTTTTAATGGTATGGAACATGATTACTGATTAGATTACTACATACTGTAAAACCCCTCCTATACACTCATTTCATTCCATTCCCAATGTGTGAATCCAATGACAATTCATAAAATCACAAAATGCACTTAAAGCAGAGAATTTCCAAGACTAAATAATAGTTTAGTTAATAGATAGTCAGAAAACTAATATAATAGTTAGAAGAGAGTGACTAAATGCTATCGTTATCGATAGGCAATTCTGTATTAGGTAAACAAAAACACAAATATATCTAGGTAATGAGACAGTAGACATAGTACAACTACACATAGTTTTATAGCGATAGTCTTCAATAGTAAAAATCACACTTATTTACCCAATACAGTATTGCAGTCCAGCCTTCCATAGTGATACACTGGAACACAGTTAACATGGCAAACCCAATATTGTCAAAACTGGTAATTCCCGAATTCGGGCCATCCCACTTATCCAGACACATGCTAGTGTTGTAGTTGCACGCGTACGATCCCGTCGCTTTCGCTGTTTCATTGTCGGTGTTGCAAGGCGTCTCCATCTCTCCTTCTCTGACAATTAGATCTGGATCTTCTAAACTATAACAAGTCTTATGTAGTACACCCGAATAGAACTCGAGCCCAATAATAGCGAATATTACAATCGCGAATAAGACCAACAGTCCAATTTGCAGCAATGGCGCCATTGCTTTTATTATTGATTTTAAAACTACTTGTAAACCTGTTGGAAATCAAATTTCAATATTAGTTTTCTGGTTGAAAATAATGAATAAGCTAAGGAATATCTACAAAAAAATCTATACAATCTATGAAATAAGGCTACAAAATTCTAAAAAGCTACTTAAATAATAAGATTCTACAACAAAATAAATAAATTATATCTCTTATGATATATCTACTCACTAGGAATTCCAGATACTAATTTTAAGGGCCTTAGCACACGAATGGCTCTTAATGTTCTTAAATCTACTTCGGGGGATTGTGGCATCACTGTGATGAACCTGATTGTTTTATATGACACATTTAAATTTTTGAATCACACATTTAGTTTATATTTTGAAAATAAAATCATAATTTTATAATAAATCAAATCTAATAAAATGATAAGGTAAGAAAGTTAACTAATTAGCTATAAATCCAAAATCCATCGCAAGTTTAATCAATGTACTTATATTTTTAAGAAAATCCGATTACATTTTGAGATGGTTGGAGAATATAAAATGCGATATAATACGAGGGGCCTCTAGTGGCCTAATTTATTTAAAATCAATGAAATCAATAAAAAACAGCCATCAAATCGAAGGCAAACATATAATTTATATTTTTACAATGGAGTTAGTCACCCGATTCCTCAAGCTCTCCACTCTGAAGACAAAGAGCTCTACAAAATTCAAGTTAATGAAAAGATTTGCCTAAAACGTATATAATTGACGTATACGCATTAACTTGCAATTCCAACTCAGTAAACAATCACCAGATATAAACACAAAAGGACATATTCTACTTTGACTATCTATATATACTATGATAAAGATGTTGCCCTTTATGCACGTCCAAACTTGTGAAGTACGTCGTTGGTGACTTTAAAGCTTAAGACGGAAAAAGACTTATCCAGGATACCTGGAGTATGAAGACAAAAAAGTTGTATTTCAAATCCACCATTATGTACTAACTCATTCCGGACATGCTTTGAAATATTATGAACTTGAGGTTTTCTAAGATCACCTGTCAACTCCAAAAATTTCTCAGTAATAGCTAAGGTTTAAACATAGAAGCACTCAATTGAAGGAAGAAAGTTTTGAGTGCAATCCAGTAAACCATTAATAAAGAACAAAGGCTTCAACAACCAAATTGGTTATGATGACTTCTAGTCAGTTCAGGATTTTATGTACATTAGAAGTTCCGTAAACAGGAATCATGTTAGTTAACAGAACTGTATAGGCTCCACAAGGTCTTAAGATCTAAATGATACCAGCTCTATAATGCTACTACTATTTAGAAGGAATTAAGAAGTGAAGAGTTTTATAGCTCTGCTATGTGTCGTACATCTAGATTAGGCTCCACGAAAAGATCATGCTAACGAAAAAGAATGTTACAAGAAGACGAGACAGTCTTGGATGGTGGATAGAATAGGTTTGGATTCTCCAGTGAGGATATGACGATTAAAATGTACAGTAAATATTCGACAGTATTGTTGGGAACGAATAACACTTACCAATGATCCAGTTGAGCATGTTTAGGATGATCATATTATTGATGGACAAAAAGCTAAAATTGAAGGCCTGCAGCAATTGGTAGATTATTAATCAACGGATCGGTTCTGGTAGTCATCATATAATAAATAATAATCACGTTACGAACCATGTAGCCAATTCCCCCTATGATAGAGAGAAGCTGATTGATTCTGTGTGAGTAACTAACAACCACAACGACAGAACAGATGTTCTGTTTTTAGTTATGATTTTGGTTATTGTTACTCGTTCAAGATCGATGAATTATTATTGTTTCCGGCTAACTCCATGTCGATAGAATTAGTGATCGGTTAATTGTTATCTAGAGTTTATTGTACCGTTCCCATTTATCTCACAACATCAGACGACGTGGGTTTCGCCAAGCAACAACTTTCTCTGATAGTAAGTTTGAACACGAACTCGGTGTTCGAACCCAAGGCCACCAGGTTTTTTTTCATCGGCGTTAGGTATAAAGTAAATTAAAGCTATTCTATAACAACATATGATTTTTCCTTGCGATGGATTTGTTTATGAATATAAATCTATATAATTATTAAAAAAAAAAACCTTTTATATATTAGCTACTTCACTGAAAAATCCTTAAAAACGTTGAACACTTGAAAAATTGTTAGTGTCTAGCACACTTATATGGATGATCCTATAAACTAGCACACTTAGATGTTTGATCTAATCACGCGTTTTTATAAAAGAAATTATCTAAAACTATTGAAAGTCTTCTTAAAAGTTTGGTATATTATTTTAAGTAGCTTAATAAAAACTCTATGGTATAAGTAAACCTACATCTAGACAATCGTAGTTTCTGATTAAATATATTGAGATCTTGGACGGCTTACTTGGAATTCTAGAAACCAGCTTTAGTGGCCTCAATACCCGAAACGATCTCAACATTCGGAGATCAACATCAATATTTGCCTCTGCGAAGATCGTCATGGCTCTAGGTTTTCAAATAATAAAATTTAGTAAGAATCGTAAATTAAAATTATAAAAGTCGGTAAAGTAAAAAGAATAATAGTAAATTTAATTAACAGAAATTTGTGAAATAGATCAAAAACAAAAATTTAATAAATACCCCGTCACTACGACGAAGAAATCCATTATGTTCCAGATATTCCTGAGGTAGGAGTTTTTGTGTAAAACTAGCCCTAGGGCGATGATTTTGAGTGACGCTTCCACACAGAAAATGCAAAGAAAATACATTTCAGTTTTTTCCTGAAAATATAAAAGATTTTACTTAATTTTCAATAACAATAAATATTTTCAGTACTGGATTTTGTCTTTTTATTATTTGTTAACAATAGAAACAAAAATGAAGTGGTTATTTAGAGACCAAGGGTTGACATATACGACATATAATAAAACATTTTAGTTCAGATTCTGACGTTTCATATAGTATTTTAAAGGTACTGAGGATTCAAACTATCATCGATATTTCTTGAGATTTCGAAGAGGTTGAAAGCGAGGCCATTGATTTATTTTTGAGCTCAGAGGAGGAGGATGTAGAAGTGACTTACTTACGGAGGTCGTCTTTTTCGGAACTTTTTTTTCGTCGTATGAAAGTCTCCAGACATAGATTAAGAGATGAGTAAATAAAGATACGTCTTAGTGTTGCAACAATAGTAGGTTACGCTGATGATGTTATTATGCAATATGCATACATGGTATGAATACTTAATACTTGGTATGAATGTAAAAAGTGTATATTAAAAACATAGGGCCTTAAACCACAGATAATAAGGCACTAAGTTGGTTTATAGATCTAGTAGTTTCTATGTTAGTTTCCAGGAATTACATTATATTTCGCACTCTAAGGTATTTCAAGGAGAAAAGGGTAGGCCATTAGACTTAGCAATCTAGCGTTTTTCAAGGAGAAAATGGTAAGTCATGGAGATGAGGGGAGGAGGGCATAATAGAGACATACTAGTGTAGATCCTGTATGGATTTAATCTGGACTTAAAAATCATTGATAATAAGGACATCATAAAGCTTGTCAAGGGTATCGGGTGCTTGGATAAGACAACATGTCGAGGGATCACTATATATGCATTTTAGATGTGTGATTCTCAACTGTCAATAAGAGGTTTATTCCTGTTTCAGACCCGGAGAAGACCAGATTTTCACAAAGCAGCAGATACTAGAGAAGACTCGTGAAATTCAGATTGACAAGCACCATCAATGAACGATGTGTTAGAGGTACACTTTTATTTCACCAACATCAGGTAGTGTCTCCGACTCACACGAAAGAATTATCCTTACGAAATATTCTGAAGTGTGTAATGAGGATAGAACTCAGAATCGTCAGACTGGAAGGTAAGAGTGAAGTCGCCCATCTTTCAATCCTCTATTTTTCAGTAAAATGTTCTCCTTTCACTCAAAATCAAACAATTCGAGAACGAATTTAAAAATGTATAATATAAGGAATATCATATTGAGCATATATTGAGGGACCATTTGCTAAAACATATCAGGATGATGATGTGCGTGTCTCTTCATCATAATTTTGAAACTATAAAGTAGTTCAAAAAAGTTTTGTTCATTTCAATATTTTCAATGAGTTTTTACAATTTTAAACAGCTTCTATTTGGTAAAAATTAATAAGTTTTGTCGATGAACAGAAGTTGAGTTATAGTCATTGCAACTAAAGCAAATAAAATCGGAGAAGAGCAAAGGGAATATCCCAAATATAAAGCAATTCACTCATTAAATAATAAAAAGTAGAAACAATACTCACTAATTTTTGCGCTAATTGAGTTTTGTCACCATGCGGCAGATGTTCCTCCAGAGCTAACACGACACAGTTAGCGATGATTGTCAGTAGTACAGCGTACTCGAAGGGCGGCCATTCTATTACGAATCTTGTGTATCTTCTAATAGGGTTTTCTTCTGAGAATATAAATAATGATGTTGGCCCTTCACCAGGCGGTGTGTGGCCTTTCTTTGGACCACCCATTCTATCAGCTAAACGATATGTACCCCGTGTTCCCCAATAATCCCCGCTTGAGTGGCCTTGATGTCCTGCTAGAGCCGCTTCCTGAGCCGCTGCCAACCTAAAATAAAAACCATATTTTGGTTATTATGATACGCAGTCTGACGAAAAAAAATATCAACTAGATACAATTTCAATGTAAATATTCAAGCAATGTCAGTCAGATTAACTCAAATTAAATAAATTTCAGTAGAGATTGCTGATGATGATATGTAAATACACACATTCGGGTCACCACAGAAAGTATCGCATTGTATTATAGTGTCTTCCTTGTAAATGCGGGACACAGAAAGAAATTTCTGCTTTTGTATACTTTTAATATACGTTTAGTGGGACAAGGTTTTTCTTAAATTTTTTACGAAATGTATTGCTCTTCCGAAATTTGGAAAAAAATTAAGATAATTCTTGAATATTTCTTGAAGTGTTAACGCGAACGAACTTCGATAGAAAACAATATCTCAGTAAATAAAATATATGAGAGACATAGTATAGTATATGCCAAACACAGTAACAGATAAATTCATATGAGAAAATAGTAGTAGGTGGTGGATGGTTGTGTGACCGTGATGAATCCGAAATGAAAAGAGGAGAAACATTAAAGGCTACGAATTTGGAATTATTTAAAGGCAAGTATTGTCAGATATTGCGATTATTAGATAGTTGGATAAATGTTAAGGGTTGTTATGGCGACGAGTATAGTTATAAATTGTACCCCATTGGAGACTCAGTGTCTGTGTTTCCCATACCTTGAGTACTATTTTAATGTGCAAAATGTGTTAAAGGAAATGGTGTGGTGCTATAAGAATAGTGTGTGTTTAAGTATGCTTTTGTTTTTCTTTTACACAGTGCTTAGGAAATTACTTACGATATAATTTTTTTTTCATATTCCATAACTATACACAGTTATTTTTTGATAAAAGAACAAAATCTCGTGAAAGTAAATGACTAAAAATGTCCACGTGAATAGCAATATTCTTACGTAGGCCTATAAAACTCTTACGTCAATTTGTGAAATTTCAATTTATGAGTACACATAAAATAGAAATCATTGAGCTATTTTCATTGAAAAAGGTTTCCTAAATAATCTCAAAAATGAACTATAAGTTATATATCGTGTCGGTGTCGGCTTGATACTCAGCTCACCTAATTTTATTTTTAACTAATTAAACAATTTCTGCGAAAGGCACGAAATTTCTATTTCCTACACAAAGAAAATATCTGAATTACCTCAAAAGTCTTATAATATTCAATTTTTCTTGGATTTTTAACAACAATTCTCAGAATAAAATAAAAAGTCTTCTCTAGAAAGCGAGCTGGCGACGATTTAGTAGTAATGGGAGACGAATTGTCTGAATAACTCCCATACCTTATAATTTTACGTACAAAATTTAGATTCTTTTAATTCCATCTTTACGAATGTAAAACTTGGAGTAATTACGATTCGACCTACGATTTTCGCTCAGCTCCGTAATAAAAGTCAATATTTATTCCCATTAAGTACAAAGACGATCGAAGTTTTTTATGTGATTTTTACTAGCATGTTATATGTTGCTATTGGTTTTATAGCTGGCTCTCTCCTTGGGGTAATCGTTGTAGATTTGAATATTATCTTCCTACACAATTTATTATTGGGGATAGACAAGTCATCTATCCATTCATTCATCCTTCTCTCTGACTAAAGAATAGGGTCAAAGAGGTCGTTAAGGAATTTAATGTTTTTATTTGTTTTTATTCATGTTGCAAAGGAGTTATAGTTTGGTAAATCCTCTGGATCTTGTATATAGTTCTTTCGTTTACTGCAAGGAAAACATTACATCACTAAAGTGGACCAGTTCACTTTTATTAGTTGTTTGTTCTTTTCTGTTCTTTATTATTAAGCTCGAATGGATGTTGTAAGTTACTCGATGTATGGTTAATACTAGCGAAAGAAGATAAAGTTAATCGTTTTACAACAGTTGAGGAAGGCTCTTCACTGCGGATGTTTGAAAAAGTTTGGGCAACAAATGTGGGACTATTTTATTACATATTTTTTGTTTTTCTTAAGTTTTATACTATCTTGTCACTCATATATTAAAAAAGGCTTTTATAATTTCAATTATATTAATAATAAAAAGTCAGATATACTGGTGGCTATATCTTCCTTTGAACTATAGATAAATATAATAGATGTACAAACGTAGAACAAGTTCATTCGTCAATTTTCTGAATAAAACTATATCGATGTTTTTTTTATTGAATTTGGTACAAAGCACCAGAAATTAAAATTTTATATAATATATTTTTTATATATTACAAAAATAGTAATGAAAAACAAAATTTGTCTTTTAAATTCAGTTCAGTTTTTTGAACCTTTTTCAGTCCTTTGTCTTAAATGTGGCAAAAATACAATATTTATGTTTATAGTTTATTTAAAAAACCCTTTTGTAAAATTAAGTAAAAGTCAAAAAATGCACCTCTTTGTGATTTTAGTGCTGAAAAATCAAGAAGTTTCCATAAAAAAGAAACAATTAAAAAACCAAAATTAGTTAATTTTTTTTACATATTTTTGTAAAAATGCAAAGTGAATTTTGGTACTGAAAAATCAACTTCTTGAAATTGCGATTCTTATCAAACTTTTATTCTATAAAGTATTTTAATTGATTAAATTATAAGAAGTTTTCATAAAAAAAATTTGTTTTTTATATTTTTAAAAAAATGCAAAAGGTGATTTGTAGTGCTACTTCTCTAAATAGACTTTTTAACAAAACTTTTCTCTTCTTTATTCTTTATTGATTATTTAAAAAAAAAATAAAATGAAAAGTCAACTTCTTTAAAATTACTTTATAATCAAACTTTATTTGAAAAAGATTTTTTAATTAATTAAATTAATAAGTTTCAATAAAAAGGAGCAATTTTGTTTACATTACAAATATTGTTATTTTTTATAATCAAATAATATTTTATATAAAATTAAAATTTCTGGTGCAGTATACCAAACGTGTACAGATTTTCTAAATTCCTGATAAGAATATAGTTGCCAAGAATACGATTTAAAGAACACGAACAGCAATTTTATTTCAATTTCAAAAACAGAAAAAATAAATTATTGGCAAATAACAAAAGCAAAGCTACTTGAAATTCTGTACAAGACAATATAATTTAACAAAAATCAACCGGAATCCATTGAAAGATTAACTGGAATCGAGGAATCTAAAGAATTTACATAGTGAACATTAAACGCCAGGACTCAAGTGTATAACCCTAAAACTAGGAATGAAAGTCAAATTTTCAGTGAGTGTAACGTTTACTCTTTCAAATTTACGTTACAAACTAAATTACACAACGAAACAAAAAAACAAAAGTCTCTTGTTTACTCGAACTGCAGATTACGTCTCTTCTTGTTAACAAGGGGTGGGCTCAGTAGATAAAAGTTAAAAGATATGCTTTGTAAAATTTATACATTGAGAAAAATGTGTTCAAAAGTCTTGAATTTAAAAAACAATAAAATAATTTTCATATTAATTGGACGTGTTTGTTATCAGTAATTAATAAAAAATGTTTGCATTATCGTAGAAGACCATAGGTTACTCATTAACAAAAATGTATTAATTCTCATTGAAATATTTCCTCAACAGAATAAAAATTCCCCGATTTAAGGGGATTTCTAAGCCAATTCACAAGATAAGAAAAAAACCTCTTTCTAGGGGATTTTAAAACTTTCAGATAAGAAGAAAAAAATCTTCATATATAAACCATGTTCAGTCGAAATCTGCATCAGTCAAAAATATGAATTTTAAGCTGACATTATTCTGCTTATTCGCAACATTGGCATCAGTAATGTCACAGAACTTCCAGTTTCCGACACCAACGCCTCGACCAATCCAGATATACGGACAAGGAGGTGGCAACTTTGACAGTAAAACCGGGATCGGAGGCAGTTTAGGCATGAACACAAGAGCATGGGCTAGTGACAACGGGAGGCATTCAGTGGATGTAAACGCAGGTGCGAGTAAATATGGAATTGGTACCAATCACCCGTCACCCACAAATTATAGAGGTGGTGCCTCTTATACTTATAGATTTTAAATAAAATGTAATATAAAAAAAAAACCTTTGCCCGATTTTTACAGCTTCAGTTGGAAGGTTGAACTTTTTGGTTGTAAACTACTAACATAAATCAGTTGAAACGAGTTCACTGGGTTACATATAATCCATTGTTTTGTTAGTTGGGTTTAATGCTCTAGTTTTTAGTATTAATAATCTTTTAGTATGGAGAAGCAGACGATGAAGGGATGAACGGTTTGGTACAGCAGTTTTTCCAGCATTTATTTGCATTTTTATTATGCAAATGTTTTTGGTTGTTATATTGAATTATGTACTATTTTTTCCATTTAAATTTAATGTGAAAGCATCTCATTCATGAAAATTGATTGTTTAAATTGATGGCTTGCACAAAAGATTTATTTGAGTTGTAATTTCGTTTATAGAGAAAAGAAAAGTACTTTCGATTGATAACATTTTAAAATTGTTTGTTTATATTTAAATTTCGAATATTTTTACATTTATTATTATTACATAATTGAGGTAGTTGGTTGGTGTAGGTGCTAGCGCTCTCGCCTTCCAGTCTGACGATTCTGAGCTCGATCCTCAGTGCACACGTCAGAATTTTTCGTAAGAAATTTTCTTTCGTGTGAGTCGGATATACTACCTGACGCGACCCTCGTCGTTTCGATGTTGATGAAATAAAAGGGTACCTCTAATACACTCGTTAAAATAGCAGACAGCTCATCACTGACTCTATTCAGAGGAAGAGGGAAAACTAACAACACTGATGTAGAAAAGCAGCTGGTAAACACATAGGAAGTAAACATTCCTAAATATCACTGCTACACCTTGAGTCAGCTTTGGCTCGTTGTGTGACTTAGTTTTTTTTTTAATTGAGGTAATTAGAAATTCAACTATTGTAAATTACAAGCTACTGTATTGGTTTTAAAAAGGTTTCAAGAGTTGAGAATAAGACTTGTCGTATTCTTTTAGAGGTCGCAAAGTTTGACGGACAAGACTATGATATTTGGGTTTTAATGGGATCAACAGACTAGAAAAGATCTTTCCCAATTTTAGGAGTATGAGTTTGAATAGGAACTTTACAAATATGGGCCCCTAACAAGATCGGCTTCTTTTGTAACGCGTGTTTTGTCAATTGATCTTTATTTAGTTTAATAATTATTTGTTTGAATAATATTTTAAATTTAATTGGATCAAAATGACTGCCAATATTAATTTATCGATGTTTATTTTGAATTGGCTTGAATTGTATTCATTAATAATGTTGTAGGAAGAGGTATTATTTCGCAACTTATAAGAAAATGTTGGATATTTTAACTGCAATTACTATATGCGTTCACAATTCTTACTCTATCCTTTTATTATATATTATATTTATATTTTAAATTTAATTGGATCAAAATGACTGCCACTATTCATATATCGATGTTTATTCTGAATTGGCTTGAATTGTATTCATTAATAATGTTGTAGGAAGAGGTATTATTTCGCAACTTATAAGAAAATGTTGGATATTTTAACTGCAATTACTATATGCGTTCACAATTCTTACTCTATCCTTTTATTATATATTATATTTATATTTTAAATTTAATTGGATCAAAATGACTGCCACTATTCATATATCGATGTTTATTCTGAATTGGCTTGAATTGTATTCATTAATAATGTTGTAGGAAGAGGTATTATTTCGCAACTTAAAGGAAATTATTAAGGGAAATTATTGTTGTAGTAAAATTTACTAATACTAGAACAAATGACTAGTAAACATTACTACGGATTCAAATGTAAATTTGAGTAAATAGTAAAACTTATTAGTAAATTGTGAATTGTATTAAGTAGTAAAATTTGCTACAACTAGTTATGATATTTCGCTGGAAACCACACTATTGCGTAGTAGTGATTTTTCTTATTAAATATAAAAATGTTATCAATAATATGTGTTCAGCATATGCACTGCACAAATAAAATATGTTACTCACTCAAAACCATATGTATTTTCCTGATAATTAAAATGTGTATCACACTTAGAATATTTATCTTTTATCAAACGAAATTTGTAAAAAAAAAATATATATTACATTTTAAATTTGTCCAACTGCAGTACATTAAAATATGTAAAGTAGATATTTCGTTTTTTTCAGTCTAGAAGTACAAAAAAACAACAATATTTGAAGAGATTGTAAATTGAAATTAGGCTCTATTTCTTAATTTAGTAAGTTATTTACTACTTTAAATTTATTTTACTATACTTGAAATAATGAAGCGATGCAGTAGAACTACCTTTCGTGGTATCACTAGGGTTTTTTTTTTATAAAATTGCCCTTTTTCTACGTTTGTATATTCCAGAAATTGTGATGAGGGATTATGGGTGTTATTAGTACCTTCAAAATGATATATCACACGACCCTATATGATTCGACGTAACGAAGTTATTAAATTGTTTCTTTATTTTCCCCTTTCTTACGTCCCACAGTGTGTCGATTTTGTAGACACTGCACCAAAACAAAACTCAAAAATAAAAAAAAGTGTCCAAAATTGTTGAAAAAAAACATTGTGGTTCATTTTACCTTTCTAGAGCTCCTCGTTCTTTTTTTCTCCTCGAAAGAGGTAAATGCTTCTTTTTCCTTAATATTCTAAGATTTATTATAGATGGGTCAGAAGAAATTACTAGATGATGTTTAATGTCAGTGAAATTGTCAACACGCAAAGTTTTTCTATCTTGAAATAATCTAACATGTTTGATTGATTAAAACCCCTTGTTTTATCCAATCCAGATTTTCCATAACATAATATTTTCGGTTACATTTAATAACACGTTTATCATGATATGTAGTCAGGAATACACGAACTTTATTCTTGTCATCTAATAAAACCTTATATTTTTATTAACGATATGAAGAAGCTGGCATAAATTCGTCTCTCGATTGCTATTGATCATATTATGCAACTCTTTATACGAAATTTATAATGTTATTGTAAAGTAATAAGTTATCTCATTCGTCGCTAAGCAATAACTATAGTTATTTTCGCTTTAATTATTATTATTATTTATTAGAGATTTAAATTAGACCTGGATTATAAGGCTAGACTTAAGCTCAGGCTAATTTTTTCCTTCCTCAGGCAAAAAATAAAGCTTTCCAATTAATAATGATTTAAAATCCTACATTTAACTGAATTTTTGAATTCAAAACAAATTAACAAATTTTATTGTGGTAATTTTTAAACGGTGAAAGAAGAAAATATTGTAATGTTTCGTTCAAAAGGTAAAAATATTATTAATGTGTTACCAATACATGTAAGGACCGAAGAGTACAAAAATGAATTCGCAAACCTTAAAAATTACATTTCAAAGCATCGTTTATGGAGAAATGGACAAAAAACCAGATACTGTTCAAACCTAGAAAATCTTTTCACCAATCAGCAAACCCTTGTAAGGGACACTAAAGAATGGTGGAAAAAAAAGAACAACCATTCACTATTGGCTCAAATATTGAAGTAGTTTACTTTAAAAACTAATTCAATATTTATATTTTTGAGTTTGTATATAATTATTTTTACTAAGTTGAAACTAATTAATTCCTTACTAGCGACGAATAATAACCTATAACGATAACCTATTACTCCACACTGAAATTAAAACTTTCTTATGAAGAGTTGAATGTTATGATTAATAGCAATAAAGACAAAAACGCAAGACAGATTATGCATATGGTTAGTGACAAATATGGGCACTTTTAAGGTGAAAACCGATTTCTTATTGAAGACCTTAAGATCAAACTCTTAAATTCTTTTCTTAATATAAAGAAAGGCCTATAAATATTTGTTGTCGAAGATATGATACAACAAAAGAGGTGGATTAAAAAAAAGGGTTTATATTAGTTTTTGAGGAGGAATCAGTATCCGGAAACCAGCATTCGTCTTCAATGATATTCGAAAGCCAACCTTCGTCTTCAGTGAAGCGAAAAGTAAAGATCTTGCTGAATGCTGTGAGAAACAAAGGAAAAGGCGAATTCAACCTTTATTAGATAAACTCCATCCATGATCATCTTCGCAAAAAAGAGAATAATGAAACAGCATCAACATCAGAATCATCATTCATTGATCTCAAGTTGACAGTGGAAAATGGTCAATATTAAGAGCTTATGTAAAGAAACACGGAAATAATGTTCCTTCTTATAAAAACTATTTCCGATTAGAAACAAAAATGTTATCCAGAAAACATAGTAATAACTGAAACTTTCGCTTTGGTTAAGCTACAACATCTTCTTGATCACACTGCAAAGAAAATTTTAGAAACCAACTCAGTGGAGGACCTGGAAAAACATCAAGGAAAAGAACTTCTTTTAATCAGCAAGTGAGGAATGGATGGTTCTTCAGGACACAGTTAATATAAACAAAACTTTGATAGAAATAGTAACGCAACTGATAGTACATTGTTTAGTATATCCTTAGTTCCAATCAGTCTTTCGCTTAATCAAGAACAAAAGTGGCAAAATCCAAGACCATCATCAACTAGATATTGTAGGAACAATATCTGGAGTTATCTGCAAAAGAGATCCTACTTGGTCACATTACAAGAGCAACAATCTATGGAGAAACAGATACAGGATTTGGAAGTAACAACAGCAAACAAGAAAATTATAAGTTTGGTCTTTCAACACTACATTGTTGGATTGTTGGACGATTTATGGAAGCCATTCTTCACATTACTTCCCAAGCTACATTACATTTAACTAAGGATAAACAAACAAAAATTCATAAATATTCAGATAAACAGAATGCTGATATGAAACAGACTAAAAAAGATTTACAATTAAAGCTGAAACAACATTTTCAAATAAGTGTTGATGTAGTGAAACAAGAATTCGGAACTACAAACTATGGAAACACAGCCAGAAAGTTTTTTAGTAATCCGGAAATAACAGCTAAAGCTACAGGAGTGGATACGAATCTAATAAGAAGGCTTTCGAATATGTTCATGTTATGGCATCTGGTCATAAAATAGACTGTGATAAATTTTAAAGATATGCTCAAGACAATGCAGAGCTTTATGTTCAGAAATATCCATGGTGGGATATGTCAACATCAGTACATAAAGTAGTAATGCACGTTCATGTACAATGCGCTTATTCTTAATACGAATTGGTCAACTATCAGAAAAAGCTTTGGAAGCTGGTAACAAGGACATCCAACATATTAGATTGTTTCATGCTAGAAAAACTTCGCGTGTTGATAATTTCACTGACATTATACACCTACTGATCTCTTCTGGTCCATCAATAACAAATCTGAGAATATTGAGGGAAAACAAATATTTAGCCCTTTCAACAGAAGCCCTATTATTGGATTAAAACTTTGACTTATATATAAGAAGTACTATTTATGATATATATTGTTACTATTTTAATATTATTTAATATAAGATTTCGGATATAAGATTTCGTCGAAAGCTCTAGCCATTTTCATCAAAAAAGCTATAGAATATAGAAGACAACTGGTTGCAGAATTTAATTATTAAAGAGAAAGTTATAGTATTTAAAATTTAGTAATATTTCTTAATTTTTCAACTAATTTACATTTAACAAAAATAGATTATATTTAAATGAATTAAAACAAAGAAATCAAATTCAAACAGGTCACTCTGACAGTCTTTTATGACGGTTGAAATGTTATCTTCGGCACAAAAGGTGAAATTATAATTACTTTTATAATATAAATATCATACTTTTTGAATAAATATCAAACTTTTTAGATTTTTTAAACATTCCATTTTACTTTTTTTTTTNTAGTTAAGAAAATCTCATCCGATTCCCAAGTGTTGTATCTCATTTTAAAGGTAATGACTAGGACTTTTCATTTTACATTCTGAAGGATTTTTTATCTATTTTTGATATAAAAGAAAGTAGTAAGACTTTCTAGAAAACAGCTAAATAAAAATATACCCAAATTATGAACAGCTCAAATTCTTAGTATTCATAATTTGGGTCTATATTAATTTTGCTAATTTCTAAGGATGAATAAA
>JXPG01019291.1:1966-16710 GCA_001015175.1 Megaselia abdita
CTGGCTAGGCAAGGATCAGACCTCCACATTTCGTGGGTGGAAAAAGTTCCTACTCACATAGCTACACCCAAGGCGACGATCAGGGTTTACTTTAATGTGGTCTCTGATAAAGAATGGGTCGTTCGCTGGTATGAGGAACATTAAAACTGTTAGTCTAGTCTGATATATGGAGCTGAGTCCTGGACGTTATCAGAATCTTATGAAGGTATTTGAGAGGAAGGAGCTTGTTATGATCTTTGGCCCTATGTATGAAAACAATGAGTAGCGCATACGATGCAATCATGGAAGTACGTACGATGGCGAATGTCGCATGAAGGCCCAACAAAAACGACCGCACAAGCTAGACCTGAAGGTTCCCGACGACAAGGTCGACAACGTTTGCGATGGATAGATAGCCTTGAAGGAGAGCTTATACATCAAAAAATCAGTTTAACACAAAAAAGACATATATTTTCAAGACCTCATATCTTGAAAACGCAGCTTCAATATTTTTTAAAACTTTTCTAATCCGTTTCTGGAATCTTGGAAACCATCCCAGAAATCGATTCTATATACCCATATTTCCTATTCCAATTAAAACTAACATTTTCTAAGCCTTACCTTACGTTTATGCTCAAAACGTAACGTAAACCTTTATGCAGTGTCCCGAAAAATAGCCTAGGAACTTTGTTCAGTCTCGTTTTTTGTATGATTTCTATAGAAGGATTCCCTTAGAATATATTTTGAAATAAAGATTCTTGATTTTGTATGGTATTGCTTTGAACAGAGTTTCCCAATGCAAACAACTGAGTAATCACAACATTCTAAAAAAAGTATCGTTCCAGGGAATGCCGTTTTAAAATCAAAGGAGAATGAAGTAAGTCGTTTACACACATTTTGAGCTTTTTCCAAACGCATTTATATTTCATCAGAAACTAAGCCAAAGATGCTCCAACCCATAAGACACATACTCGAATCAAAGACGATAATCCTTGCCAGTGGAAGTCCAAGACGGAAGGAGCTTGTCAATCGATTGGTAATTTTTATTTAGTAATCTTGAAAATAACTAACATGAAAAGAATTCCAGGGATTGAATGCGATTCTCTGTCCTTCGACCTTTGAAGAGGATCTGGATCCTAAGGACTTCAACACCTTTTCAGAGTTCGTCGAGGCCACAGCGGAAGGGAAAGCCGATGAAGTTTTCAAACGTTTGGAATTGGAAGGTAAATCTCCAGATCTTGTGATTGCAGCGGACACCATGGTCGCTCTGGAGGACAAATTGATGGGGAAACCAAAGGACAAAGCCGAGGCTACTCAGATGCTTAACGAATTGAATGGAAAATGGCACACCTGTTACACTGGGGTTATTTTGAAAGGAGTGGAGAAAACTGTTCGATTCACAGAAACCACGAAAGTTCATTGGGGTCATGCGACAAAGGAGCAAATCCAAGCCTACGTTGACTCTGGAGATCCACTGGACAAAGCTGGTGCTTATGGTATTGGGTCCTCTCTCGGAGGAGCTTTCATTCCAAAAATTGAAGGGGATTTCTACACTGTTATGGGTCTTCCTTTGTACAGGCTTTGCTCAGAACTCTGTAATTTTTATGGGTACAAAACTGATCAGGAATAAAAGTGTTTTTTGTTTATAAAATTTTAATTATTCTCTTTGTCTTCTTTTAAAAACTGTTCTACTTCGTCCAAGGACACTGCTCCGGCCAACTTATTTGTTATTGGGATGATCTGGAGAGCTTGTTTGATGGCATCTGAGCTCGAAGGCACTTTATCGTAGTTCCAGTAAGTGAAGGAGTCAAACACTCCAGATGCTTTGAAGATTCTGTCGGAATCCTCGTCCAAAGGCTTTTTTGTTTCTTGGAATACTATTCCTTTGTACTTTTCAGGAACTTTGAATTCACAACCTTGTAGAGCTGGAATGTTGGCAAAAGGTTAATGAAGGTCTGAGAAGAAATATAAGGTAAGCACTCACGATATCCTCTTAAAGCATTCGAAAGAAATCCAGCTTTTTCCTCCTTCGTGTAGAAATTGAAATAATTGTCAACATTCGCTGAAACACTGGAATCTAGTTTTGCTGGGATGAAATGCATCTTCAAATCTTCGGATTTGAATTGGTCAATATTTAATTCGAGGTTTATGGACATCTTTTTTCGTACTTTTCTCTTGACACTTTGTTTTGTTTTGATAGTTTTGCCGCCGGTTTTCTTCTTCTTTGAAGGTGTTTTTTTTGAGAATTTTTTTGAATGTAGGGTGGTCCCTTTTTTTAAATATATAAGTGAAATTATTGCTGGACAGGGTTTGTGGTGAGTGGTTTAATGGTGAAAAATATAATTAAGGAAGGGTATTTTTCGAGGGAGAGACTATCCAGGAACTGATCATTAAAGATATCTCTAACAGCACTGACTATCTTTGAAGCCTCTAATAGGTCACGAGAAGATAATTTTTGTTTAACCAAGGGAAAACCGAGGAAAACTATATCCGACGGGTTGGACACTTCTCCAAAATACAAAGACTGAATATGTTCAGTCTTTTATGAAGACTTAAAGACTGCACATAGAGACTGACAAGTGACGTGAAGAAATCATTAACCATATTATTTGATATAGCTTTACCCTTTACTCTTCAGTAGAAAAATAATTAGCTGTCTCACAGGTCAGAGATGGTCAGTAATGGTAATAACGGGTAATGATATCTTTAATGCTAAGTTCCCGAACAACGATACTTGGTGTTGATGTCACTCTTGATCAAGTGCAAAAATAAATCAAGAACAAATTGCCAACAGCGGACTTAACTGTTCGCAAAATGCTTTTTAGAGTACCGAGACAGTTTTCTTCATTTGAAATCGATGTCAGAGGAAATTTGAATCTTTCAACATCATAGTTAAACCTGAGTTATGGCCAGCTTACACGGTCGTAAATGAGCCTTTTCAAGGACTCCCAGGACATATATTGACTATTTTAGAGAAGATAAGTCCAGTCAATCATCTCACATGGCACTTATATCCGTATCCTGATTGAACTCATCACATTCTGACGCCATGCCGCCAATCCCTTATGTGTCTTCAGAGGTCTTTCAATGGAATAATAAGATTTGTTTATGCATTGGAAAAGTATGATCATATTTCTCATCTAAGTAGCTCTTTTAGTTGGATTACCTCTAGATACTTTTTCTCGTCTTCGTCGAATGATCTTCCTCTTCAATGTTGTCATATATAAGCAAGATTTAGATTTTATTAACTAAAATTTAAGGATTTTATTATAAATAAAATAAAATATTAAAATTGAAGCTTGTTGAATTTAAGCTCTAGCTCCATCTGGTGTCGACAAATCGAGATTCTGTTGAAGGTAGTTTGTAGTAGTTACAAGGGTACCTGGACATTTGGGGAAGGCAAAATTGTAAACGAAATAGACCTTGTGCTTGCTGATTCCCGACACGCCACGATGTTCGAGCGTTATGGATGTGAGGCCCTATCGGGGTGCTAACATCGACTCTAATCATTTCCTAGTGATAGTGAAATTAAGAGTTAGGTTATCCATTACGAAGTGTGCGAAACAGCAGTTTCAACATGGAAGAACTTAAGTCCAACGAAGAATTCTTAGCAAGAGATGTCAAGGCTAAAGCATGTGCAAACCAGTATGGGTCCGAAGTTCATACGAAGTATCTTCCTTTCGAAAATTGATAAAAACTGCTCATAGGATAATGTTAAATTCCAGCTCTCACTCCCGTAGAGAAGGACTGCGGTAGGATAAGCTCGTGGTACAGTTTTATTTTAGATCTTCGGGTAAGATATTTGGAAACTCAGGAAACAGTATAATAAATCTTTTTCTACTGGTAACTGGGGCAAATACCAAACTCTTCTAATTCCATATGCTAATGCTAAAAGAAAGGCAAAAAAAGTAGCTTGGAGGGAACTTTTGGAATCAGTCGATACACCAGAGGGTACTGCAAAACTTAGAAGAAAGGTAAATAGGATCCAAACTGTCCCCTCATTCCTTCAAACAAAAATGGTTCTTGGACAAACTCCTATGATGAGCACAAAAGTAGTGGCATACGCAGACGATCTGGCCTTAACAATTCCCTTTTTTTTTTTATAAAAAAAGCTATAAAATCCAAGAAGGAAAAATCGTTAAAGAGGATATGTGATTGGTCTCAAAGCTCAGGTCTAAACATAAATCCTAACGGAGCTAGTACTTTTCACAAGTCAGAAAGGATCCTTCGACACTCTTAACCTACAGGGAGTGAGACTTACGCTAGGGGAGTCAGCCAAATTCCTAGGCGTAATTTTTCAACAAGTTTGAATGAAAATTCAAGTGGAAGAAAGAACAAAGAAAGCTCAAGTAGTCTTCTACACTTTTAGAAGCAGCATCGGTAAATCCTGAGGCCTTTCACTTAAGCTAACATTATGGATACTTACGGCCATAGTTAGGCCTATCCTACTTTATGGGGTGGGTATTTGGTGGGAAGCCTTAAACACAAAATACATTATGTCCAGAATCTCAATAAGATTCAAAGACTTGTATTGCTCAGCTCAACAGGGGCTATGAAGACAACATCTTCAGAAGGAGTAGAGATTATTACAAACATACCTCCATTGATATTTATGCCCTAGGACTAGCGACAAAAACTGCAGCTCGTTTATTAGCGTTAAGATCATGGGATATTAGGGATTACGGGCATTCCACAATCGGAAGTAAATTACAACTAGCCAGATCAATCAGATTCAGAGTGACTACATTACACCCGTATTTCACTTTAACAAGAAATTTATAATATGATTCCCTAAACGACTGAACTGGTCTGCTAGAGCTCTACTCTACTCCAACATAATAAAGTCATCACTGATAGAAAGATGTCTTGAGGCGATAAATAAACATTTGAAACTAAAAAGTCACACTGTTATGGGTCCCAGGACACAGCAACATAGAAGGCAACGATTACGCCGATCTATTAGCTAGACGGATCCAGTAGACATAAATGATATCGAAAAAATGGCAAAGAAGATGGGAGATTTCCACGGTAGGAAATATCACAAAAATGATTTGGCATAGGGAAGCAAAAAAGCTTCAGCTCTGTACAAGATAAAAACTTAAAAGAAACAATATTATTCAGGACACTGGAATATTGGAAAACATGTCCAAAGGGATCGATCTTAGGTCTATGACGCTAAATGCATGGCGAATATCACAAAGCACGTGGCCGATTTGATTCGTTGTGACTTCATCTGTTGAGTTCCATGTTATCAAGCAAATACGGGGGTAAGGGAAGTATGTACTGCTTATCACCATGTCTCTCATTTCTGCGATGCTGATCAATTTCATGACGTTGTCGGTCGTGTCTGCATGAATGCTGTGTTTTCCTATCATCCCGATGTTTCACTGGGTGGCAGCTATAGTATATGTCGCAATGATTCCCCTTTTGTCCTCAAATCCTCCCTGTCCAATCCATCTCATTTCTTGCAAGGCTGTCTGTCATGTGTGCCTTGAAATTTCGTAGGACGTTCATCAAATGTTGTCTTGCTCGCCTGTTCTGTTCAGGGTTCATAAGCTCCAAGAACATATCTTTATCTCATAGTCCATAACATTCCGTGTATTCCTTTATTAATTTTAACATTATTCGTAGTGGTAGAAGTTGTGACTTTAGCTAGCTAGGTTTTGGTCCGAGATGGGTATTATAATTTCCCCTAACCTTGTTACCAGGTGAACCATCCGCCACCTGTGAAGCGTCCGGTAGAAGACCTATGATAACTTATTGCTAGTCAGCGAAAATAAAAAAAAAACAGAATGATGAGGTGAGGATGCTTTGCTTGATTACTTTGAAATGTCGTATGATGCGAAATTGGATTTCTTGAAATTGGAATTGTCTATGCTGAGAAAGAATTATCTTTAAGTTTGGAGCAATCTAAGGCTATTCAAGATTTGCTAAGATTTTTTAGAATGAAAGATTTGTAAATCTTCGGAGACACCAATGAAGCAATCAATACAATTAAAGAAAACTGAAGAAGAGGAACCAGCTAATGTTCCTTGTAGAGAAGTTATCGTAAAGTTTATACATATGCAGACCTGATATTTGTTTCCCTGTGTCATATCTGAGTAGATTTCTCCGGAAAACCATCTCCTGAAAATTGGCATGCACTTAAAAGGGTGTAACATACTTAAAAGCGACAAAGGAAAATGCTTCAAATAATGGCTAAGCAACAGATGCGGTAGCTGGGACAAGTATACCGCATGCCTCACAATTAAAACCGAAGGATGGCAAAGAGTTCGGTAGCTGGATTGCTTACAAGAGGAGCAATCATCAAAGGACGTCGTCAACTGGAATACAGTAGCTGTAATCTAGGAGTAAGAGATTGATGGAGAAAGCGAACATCCTGGGCTAATGTTATGTATGTCGGTTCACAAGTGAGTCTATCAAGAGCATTGAAGCCTTATTATAAAATCCATCTCTTTTCGGTCTTTATTTCTGACCTCTAAGGTACTGTCGTTAAATATTACTTCGTAGGGGTAGTTTAGCATTTAAGCTATGTTGTCTATAGTCTGTATATGTCTGAACTCAATTTAGAATTATTTTGTCATCGGGATAGACTCAGGAATACCACATCTGAACGTTCACTCTCATTCTCTTAATGTAGAAGAAAAACAGATACGTTAAAAAGGCATAAAATAAAATTCCATTGACCCTTCACAAAAGTGTCATCAGTTTAACTTTGATATACTTTTTAAAATTCCTGTTGTATTGACCCATATTACAGAATATCGATTTCCACTTGACTGTGTATTATGTCCAAATGTTTGACAATGTCATTTAAGGAGAGTTCATAAATTTAGATAAATTAGGATTTCTAGAATAGATATGATGTCTTTTTATTAAAATAAATAGTAAAAGACCAATGAAACACCCTAGACAAACTTTCAACCTAAAACAAAAACATCAGATGATTTTTCCATGGATCTGCAACTGTGGCAAAAATCACACCACATGTGCGTAACCTATGTTCGATGAAATACAAAGTTATTGATCGACAATAAGAATTGTGATTTATTGGTTTTGTGAGGAAAGTTTTAATTCAATTTTATTTGATTCTTATGTTGTGATCTGTTGACCTAACCAATTGAATTTAAGTTTCTGTTGTTTTATTATTGACTCCAAATTGACACTTAATAAAATTATTAAGTTATAAATCAAAAGTAAAGGACATCAGAAGAGCAATAACCTGTGAGGTCGTGGGAAAGAATAATTCACTGAAAAGCATAGCATCGTGTTCTAATGACCTAGGAAATGCACCAAAGCTCTTTGAATTGGTAAAAACTGCAGCGATTCGGAAAAACTTTCACTTTTTTCATAGAGAGAATTCTCTTTTGTTTACACCGTGGGGTTTTTATCTTTTTGATCTAAGTTAGAGGTTTAATTTGTTTTCTATGTATAATGTATATAAAACCAATAAATTTGTGGAGAGCACAAAGAATTAATTTAAATCATAATTTCTGAAATTTAACAATATGTTTTTTTTAATTTACATTTTTTAAAGTCAATATGGAGTATATATGAAATATTTTCTTTCCATTGCCTTCTCCTATAAGTATGTTAAACTAGCTGACTCCGCACACCTTTGGTAAGTCTTAGATTAAAGGATTTGGCAAAATAAATTTTTAATGGTACTTTCAAATTTTTGAGAAGTGAATTGACTGTAATGCTAACTATATAGTGTTTGTTTTTCTACGACCGCCGATAACAACAATAATAAACGGGTAAGTGCTAGAAGAGTTTCAGTATCAAAGATCAAAGTTAAAGCCGTGTATCGTCATATTGTCAGTCTCACAGGTGGAGGTAAATGAATTGGTATACCTAAGACAATATACATCGTGAAGTTTGTAAGGAGTTAGAAAAAACAGTAATTGAAGCAAAACTGAGTTTTGACAAAAGCTAGCTTTATCTTCTCCATTTTGATGGAAAAGAATTCTTAAACAAAACCACTAATCAAAAGGCGGAAAGAAACTGTTACGTAGTATCACAGTCACTTATACTCTTGGAGTAACATTTTTGAAACCTAAAAAAGTTGTTACTATTGCTGAAATGGGAGTTACAGTTAACGACGATTGGGAAATTAGGGATTGCATTTCTGGATTATCATTCTGATGACAGATCTCTTCAAGAGATATTATAATATTTTAATATAAACAATATTTCGAATTTATATAATCTCAACTAAAAAAGAAACAAGTTCGTAGTGATTACAAATAACTTCTAGAATTAACCTTAGTATTTCTCGGAAAACTTAAACCGAAAAAATATAACCACCTGGATGAACATCACGAGCAAGATGGATGCAGAGAGCTTTTTATTCCTTGAAAATTTATATCTATTTAGAAATGAACCCAAAGCTGAAATTGAAAATATAGCACTTTTAGGAGACAATGCCTATTCGTTCTTTTCTTCTACATTCCATGCTGTTACGATTGTTCTACTGCAAAACACACACTTTTTCAACGATATAGAATTGGTTTGAAAAAGTTTGAGAATTATTGGAGATTTTTGGAGATCATCTATTTGGTACATGGGCAGCGCCTTAGGATTTTTTGACGAACGGATATTGGTAAAGGATATAAAAGAATTTTTTAAGCACCTTAACATTAACAAAAAAGATGAACCAGATAACAACAGGAGATTTTAATATTCTGAAGAAAAAAGAAGACTTCATAAGCAAGACGTCCATGCAATTTTTCACAATGATAAAGCTTGATACACCATTTCTTAAAAAAGATATTTCACTTTGGGAAAATGACGATAGTTATCAAAAGTCGAAAAAATTTGCAAAACAGAAAATTACTTTTAAGGACGAAACTAGAATACAAAATACGATCTTTTCAAGGTATTATGACAACATGAAATAGAGATACAAGGCAGTGAAGCTATTATTCATTTATGTAAATAAATTTTATTTATAATTTAAAATACTGTTTTTGTTAAATTTTCCTAAAATACCCTTGAAACCTTTTTGAGGCAGTTTATTAAAACAACACATTTTTAAAGGCTCATTAAAAATTAGATGTAACATTAACTGTGAATTAAATGTATCTGACATTTTCGCTGTACCGACCAGAGGCTTCAAAAGTCAATATTTATGTAGATTTTGATCATTGGAATATTGATATATGGAGTCGGGAAGTATTCTCAGAATGATTGATTTATGGAATGAGAACAGTTTCCAAGATTCCAAAAAACTTTTATATGCAATAAAAAAAAAAAAAAAAAAAAAAAAANACATCTTGTATATACTATACTATAAATCCTCTAAAGGAGTTCTTAAATCAATTTACTCGCTGCTAAATATGAAAATGTTTAGCACAATTCTCATATAACTCTTAGAAACGACTTGCAAGAAATTTATTATCGAAATTCTAAATGCTTAGTAAACATAAAAAAACTAAATCACACAACGAGCCAAAGCTGACTCAAGGTGTAGCAGTGATATTAAGGAATGTTTGCTTCCTATGTGTTTACCAGCTGCTTTTCTACATCAGTGTTGTTAGTTTTCCCTCTTCCTCTGAATAGAGTCAGTGATGAGCTGTCTGCTATTTTAACGAGTGTATTAGAGGTACCCTTTTATTTCATAAACATCGAAACGACGAGGGTGGCGTCAGGTAGTATATCCGACTCACACGAAAGAACATTTCTTACGAAAAATTCTGACGTGTGCACTGAGGATCGAACTCAGAATCGTCAGACTGGAAGGCGAGAGCGCTAGCACCTACACCAACCAACTACCTTTATATGCAATATGGGTATTATAATTAGACGGGGAATTTTGAGAAGAGTCTGTAAGTATTCTAAGAATCAATTTCTGAAATGTATACGGGTACAGTTGTGTCCGCATAAGAAATTCATTACTGTATCAATTTATTCTTAAATAATAAAGTATACTAAAATTTTGACAAACAAATAAAACAACATCTCTATAGAACTTCAAAAACCATCGTTGGTATCATTAGAAAAGAATAAAAACTAAAAATAAATAAACTATCATTAAAAACTACGTTTTATAAAAACAAATTTATCGATTTACTAAAGAAACAAAAAATAAATATAAAGTTTTGTTCACTGCTTATATAAGTAAAAATTTACGTTGATATATAGAAGTTTCGATGATGAATTACATATCTGGAAATAAATAATTTTTATAATGCATATATATACATAGTATATTTTTGAATAATTATGGTATATATATTTAAATTACCAATGAAGAATTACATTTATTTTTTACCTTAAGCTTTTATAAATTTTATGAAGTATTGATCTATACAATTTTATTCATTGTCCCCATTACTGAGGCAAACATTTACATTAAATATATCATGGAAAATCATCAAAACTTTTATATATCAACGTAAAGGTTTATTTATATAAGTGAACTTAAAGTTAGATTTATTTTTTATTTCTTAGTCTGAAATCGATACAAGTTTTTTATAAAACGTAGTTTTTTTTAATAATGGACTAATATCCAATTTCAAAACATTTAAATTTGAATATTTTTTTATATAAATATATTATTTTATTTTAGATTACATTTTTTGTTTAATTTTTACTTTTTAGTAACATGGAATTAAAAAAAACCTTTTTGTTATTTTATTAAATATAAAATTTAAAATATAATGATTTTTCAATTTGTATTGTTTTTACTCTTTTGAGATCAACATTTTATAATTTATCTGTTACAATATTAGATCGGAATTTTTTATAGAGCTATCACTTTGTTATATTATTTAATAATTAGTGTTGCCGATCAAAAATCAACCAAAATGTGCTCTTAGTGTATACTTTTATAAACAAATTTCGTTGACTTCTTATGTTTTTCGCTGTGGCATTTGTAGTAATTGGCAAAAAAACAAACTTAAATCAAATTTTTTCTCAGTGCATTTTTGCAATTATCGAAAACAGTTTTACAGTGATTTGTACTCCCAGTACTCTGCGCTTTAAAATGGTACCCATATTGTAGTATTAAAAAAAAAACTAAAATTTAGACCCAAAATTTCTTTCAGTGTATTTTTTTAGAAAACTGATTTCTTGAGCTCCTGAAGCTCACCCGTTTAAAATAATACCCATATTGTAATGCTGGAAAAATATTAAATTTCAACCTTAAATTTTTCTCAGTGTAAGTCTTTCTAAAAATTTCTTTATAGTTTTTTGGACTCAAGCTTGCTTTTTTAAAATGACACCACTTTTGTTGAAATAGAAAATCATCAGAAATTAATTTTTCAGTTTAGACCTAAAATTGCTCTCAGCGTATTTATCCTTGAAATTTCATATTCGAATTCCTGTTTGTCTAAGACCTCGTAAGATTCTAAGAAAGAAAGTGTTTCAAACGAAATTTGTTCTCAGTGTACTGAACCAAACTCATACTGGAGCTTCCCATCTCAGATTTTAAGCTCCCCTGCAAGTTTCAAGTTCTAGCTGCAACGGATCCCTAGAAAATGACATTAAAAAAAACACGTTTTTGACCATTTCTCTCAGTGTATTGATCCTATTATAAGAAAATTCATGACAAAAAGTCTCTAGCTAAAGCCGTCCCGAAAAATAAAAGTCCGCCGATGACAAAAATATATGTAAATATATATCAATAAATATATAAATACTTATATGTCAAATTCAATATAAACGTTTAAAAATTAAAAGGTAATTTTTCAAATTTGTTTAATTTAAGAGTATTAAATTTATTTTTTATAAATAATGAATTTAAATGTTTAGAAATATACGGAGCAATCATATATTTTGGATTTCTAAAAATATTGCATTAAACTTAGTATTAAAAATTTGAAACAAAATAAATATTTATAAAAATAGAAGTATAAATATTCACCAACAAAATTTTAAAAGTTTAAAAAACTTAATAAAAACCTTGTTTTATTTAAATGTTATTTTTTGTTTTTTTAATTAAAATAACGCCTTTTAAAAATTATTGAATATTCAAATGAACTAATGATTTTTGTTTTTTTGATATAAATTATTAAAACATTTGAAATTCCATTTATTATGAAAATCTAAAATATTTTATAATAACAAAAAAATTAAGACTTAATAATTTTGTGTTTTAATGTTTATTCTTGTTTTTTTTTTTAATGTTATGAAAATAATGAAAACCAAAATATTGAAATTTAAACACACAATCTTGTTTAATTTAATTTTATTATGAAAACACAATTTTGTTTAATTTATTTTTTTTTTTAATTTTAAAAATAATTTGAATTTGAAACAAAACAGAATTTTTTGTTTTTAAATATGAGGTTCATAAGGTTAAAGGTTTAGTATTTTGATTGTAATAAAAATCTCAAATAATTTTAATGTTTATATTTATGCTATAACAAAAAACTTAAAACTTCATAATAATTTTTTTAAATTTAAATATTCTTTGTTTGGTTTTAATTTAAAATAAAAATAAAAAACTGTTTTTTAAATTAAACGTTATAAAAAATCTGAAATCAAATTTTAAAAGTTTTTAAAATGAGTTTTAAATGTGGAATTTTAAAAGCTTTTTTATTTTCAAATAATTTTGAATCAAGTTATTGTGAAACCTCTCTTAATATGACACAAATGGTTTAATGTTTTAAAATCTTTTTTTTAGTAATATTTTTATAAGTTTAGTCGTTCATATAAGTTTAAAATTTTTGAGCATTGTCATATTATGAAAGGTTTGATCTGAATTTTAAAAAAATCTTAGTTTTGAACTCAGAAACGACAGGGTAAAAATATTTATTTCGTGTATAAAAACCCACTATGCATAAATGCACAAACAAACCCTCCAACTATGTTTGGGAACTTTATTCAATTGAAATGATTCTTTTGAAAAGAGACGAACGGTGAAAGAGTATGGTTTCGTGTTAGGAAAGAGAATATAAAAACACGAAAGCCATAGCCAGAAGAACAACGAAAGCCTATCATCAACACAACAGTTGCCTCTAACTTTTATTTCACTCGAATTCAAACTGCCGAACGGTTAAGTACAAAGTCGGTCGACGAAACACGTCGGTTGAGAGTCAATGAAAAAAGGCTTTTGCCAAAAAAAAAATCATAATTATATAGATAGTGTATGTGCGGTGATACTCATTCCTTTTTGCTTATTATGAGATAGTGAAATCTTCTTAAAAAAATTTAAAATATTTTCGATACAAAAAAAAAAAAAAATTGAAAGTTAAGGAAAATAAAGTTTTGAGTTTTCCAAAAAATGAAAGACCAAAGTTTCTTCCAAAAGTGTTGTCACTGCTTTGGCAAGGAATTCAAACGAGATAACTTTAAATTGAACCATGTTCCCGTGGATGATTTCTATATTTCACAGGTGAGTGATTTGACTCGATGCGATGGTTTGGCCATATTATATAGTGATAACAGATATAGACACCTGGTTGTCTACCTTGTTGTTACGTTATTTATGGAGCGGAGACCTAGAGTGGTTAATGGTTGCTGTTTCGGTGTTTATTTCGTGTAGACCAGTTTTTATTTTATTTTTCTCTCATACTCTTTGAAACAATATTGACTTCTATCTTTTGCACTATCTTATCTTGATTTGATTACACGCGAGAGATTGCCATTTACGTTATAGGCTGTGAAATATGTTATGTCATTCAATGCGGTTTTCTTGTACTATATTCATTGTTCAACTGTTCGATGAGGAAGAGGTTTTTATATGTCAAGGTTTTCAGTTAGTTTAGTAGCATTTGAAAAGGACTGAGGGTATTATAGTCCTTTGAACTTACGAATTTGATGAGAAAAAATGAGAAAGACACTAATGACTAGCCTTAAGTAAAAAAAAACTTATTTTTTAGAAATTCAAGGAAATCAACATTACTATCTGAGAAATAATAATAATTTCAAACAATTTTCATAAAATTCAACAAAAAATAAATTATTGTATATTAAAACGCATTTAAAAACAATAAAATTTAATACATTTCTTTAAACTTGCAGTCCAGGCTTTTTTCCAAGACATTTTAAAAATATTAAAAACAAAAATATTTCCTTTCTAAAATAGCAAAATCGTTCATAACATTTGAGCCTTGTCCGATTTTATTTCAAAAATGTTAATTTTCAAACCCTCATATTAACGGTCTATAGTCGTCTGTTAAACTATGATAGTTAAACTCCTTTTGAAAAGGAAATACACTAAAAAAAATTATTGCAGAATTTAAAATTATACAAAATAAACTCTAAAATTATAATTGAAAAATTGCAACACAATTATTTTTTTTCCAAAATTAACATTGTTGAAAATAGTTGTATTTTTGAAAATTTAAATTTTAGAAATACTTCACAAACCATCCAAAAATGACCCTTCACATCGAGTATCTGACTAGTGCAAAACTGCCAGATAAGATTTGAAGGGTTATTTTCTTAAAAAAAAAACAATATTTTTTTATCTAAACGTTTATATATATTTTAACAAAACAATAAATTAATTGTTAAGCTTTCTGGAACTCTTAAAACTTATTGATTTTATTAGATTTGTTTGTATTAATTTTCTTGTTATTGTAAAATAACTATTTAATTTTATTATTATTATAATTGCCTAATCTTTGGTGATATCTTTTTTTTATGTTTATTAATATTATGTTTTTTTTTTTAATTTTATTGTAAAGCATTATTTGTTTAACGTTGAAAGATCTTTCTTTTTACTTATTGTTGATAGTTTTTATCGTTTTCTCCAATTTAAAAACGCATTTTTTTGTGTTTATTGAATTTACTTTTTGTTTTTTTTTTTTTTTTTT
>JXPG01019301.1:0-15153 GCA_001015175.1 Megaselia abdita
GTAATTTTTTGAAAGCATTACTTTACTTTATAAATAAAAAGTTTAATGTTTTTAATCAATTTGGTTTCATTTATATTTAAAGAAACAAGGTTCTATGGAGTGTTATGATATTTAATTTCAACTGAATTTATTAATGAAATAATTCACGATTGAAGATCAATTGGTGGAAAATCGTTTTACACTTATAGTTGAAACATTTATCCCTTGATTTGCAACAGTCTTTTGTATGGGTTAACTGCGTACAAAGCTTTCTAGCGTATTTTTAGTTAAGAGTTCGCAGTGAGCCAAGTAATCAATTACTAAGGAGCTAATAATATATCTACCTCTCTACAGCGACTAAACTTATTAAATCAACGTTAGGAACATTTCAATGAAACTACCTTTCAAAAATTTTACATTAAAAATCCAAGTCAGCTAGATTTTTGTTGTTTATGCAACAAAAGCACAAAAGCTTCCGGACAATTTTTTGTTTCTCAACAAAGTGTTGATAAGACTATCGAAACATTCTATTTGGGGCTTCTATACTATATATATTCTTTGGTAATAATTTAATTATTTAACAAAAATTATGAAAATATTGATTTTAATTTATCTTGTGATTGTATTAAGCTTAATTTATTAAGTCATTAGTTTAATGTAGGTTGTTGTTTGTCAACTAAAGCTGAATAAAGAATTATTATACTCATTTGCTTTTCAGATCCTGCAGGAAGTACTTACTCCTCAACAATATATATTTAAAGTATTTCATCCGACATCTTCTTGAATATGAATTCTAAACAATCTTTTGTACTAATTCATAATATATTGGTTTTTATTTAAAAATTATATCATCGTTGTTATTATTTGAGTGGTTTTGGGCTTTATTTTAATGATAATGATATTTTACATAATAATCAAAATATGGTAATTAAGGAAAAACATTTCTACATTTAGCTAAAAAGATGTATTAAGAACAGAAATAAATCAACTAATTACAATCAAAAAGAAATGAATAGAAACATCTATATATCAGATATCCACATTATGCTATACTTTGGAAATCCATTTGTCGATATAGTATGTTTGCTGTTTCCCATGTTTGGTTGTCCATGTCTATAAGCGACTGATACTCTTCTTTCATTACGTCTTTCTACTGAGCAAGATTATCTTATTTCAAAGCCGCAGCATAATATTGTAGCTCATCCAAATTAGAGACAAATGCATATCCGCATATTAGCACTTCCAGAATGCAGGTTTTAGGAATTTCGGGGAATGTTCAGTACTTCAGGTGCTTCAAATTCATGTTCGGAATCTCAACTTTCGAAATCTTAACTAACAGGTGGTAAGAGTTATGGAGAATATTGACTACCTGTACTTGGAATTACTGCAAACTTCTTTCCATATTTATTTTTGAAAACTACATAATGACTAATCTCCACTTTTGCCTATGGTATCCAGACACGATAACCTTTAAAGTGTTTTCTTGATAGATGACAAAAATGTCATCACTTGACGTTTTACCTTAGGAACGCAAACTTCAGACCCAAAGACAGTTTGAATGTTCTTAATCTTATCCACTTTGAATTTTTGCAGAAATGTACGTACTTTCGATTTAGCCCAATGCATAGTTCACCAGGTCCTTGAAGCTATGCTGTTACTTGACATGAAGGGAAAACTATGCTGCTTTCCGTACAAACATCCTTCGTTTCCATGGCTTCTGGAACTTCTGATAGTCCTTCTTGATATGTCTCATTTGCAGTAATGACATCTGATATGTTTCGGATTTTACGGAGTCGCTCCAGGACATTTTGAAGTACAGCTCAAAGTTCTGCAGCTTTTAGGACAACCGTTATCTGGAACTTCCAGACCAATACCAAAAATGATCTTGGAAAGATGAGAGATATGATCATATTTGCGAAGACCATTCACAAATCTCGTTCTACTCTAAAGTTTCTATTGTCCAGTTCACCAGCGATTACATCAAAATAACTTATATGAGGGACGGGAAGAGGTTCAGGAAACAAGTTTTCAGCGTTCCATAGACATCTTAGTCTGAAGTGAATAGTTTGAGTAACTTTAGTAATGTGATCATCCCACAACAATTATGAGTTCATAACAATAACAAGATTCACAACTTTGTCTGTAATCGTAGCTGATAACCCCAGTTTCCGTAGAGACCGTTGGAATTGTTGATACTTCGAAATGTCGTCCCGAAATTATTATTGACTATTGATTATTGAATATTACATTGACTTGCTTGAGTTCATGCTTAATAGATTAGAATTGGCCTAAGTCAATAAATTTTGAGATCTTTGTGGGATATTATTGATATTGCTTAAGTCTCTCACAGGCCGGAACTCATCAGGCTTTGCTTTTGGTAATCTGACCAGTCGAAAACTGCCAGATAAGATCTAAAGGGTAATTTCCAAAAAAAAAATGAAGAGAATTTTTTTTTTTATCTAAACGTTTTCAGATACTCCTTCTGATTCAATAAAACCAAACAATAGATACTGTTTCGAAAATATGACGAAAATTTTTCATGAACATTTTTGAAAAATTGATGAAAAATAGTAAATTATTTTCTCTCAGAAAGTTTTGAAACCAAAATATAGAATAAAATAAATTCTTCTACAAAATTAAAATTCGAAAACCAATCAATAAATACCATAGATTATCATAATTTGTGTCTTTTTTGTTTTGTTTTTATTTTTACGTCTTCAAGCTTGAATACCTCGAAAGTGTGTTGAAGTCAAAAACTAAGAATAACTTTAAGGAGGACCGGGAAAGCATTGCGAACAATCTAAAATTTAAACTGGAAAAACATGGATTCGTTTTTTTAAAATTAATTTATTTATAAATTAAGGTTTTTGATATTAAGCTGTTCCTTAATTTGAGTCTTATTTTGAATATTTTCTAGAAAGTCTCAGTTCATTCTTTTGAGTAAACTACACCAAAATATTCTCTAGATAATATTATATCATCAATAAAAAATCTCATCAAAAAGTAAGGGCAAAGTGAACTAAAATTAAAATTTTCATAAAAACGATTTATTTTTATGAGAATGAGAAATTTTATACACTATTCTAAGGCTCTACGCATTGCAATGTTTTATGAATCTATTAGGATATTATGAAAAACTATTATTTTTTTATGAAATTGACCCTTTGAATTTTATCTGACAGTTTTGATCTAGTCATATACTCGATCTGATGGTCGTTTTTGGATGGTTTGGGAAAATTAATTATTTTTTGATATAGACTTTTCATGAACTTTTTTGAAAAATTGATGAGAAATAGTCAATATTTTTTTCCAGAACAAAAAATTTTGAGATTAACATTAAAAATGTTCATCAAATTATCATAATATTTTCGAAAAAGTATCTATTGTTTGGTTTTCTTGATTCAAAAGGAGTATCTGAAAATGTTTTGATAAAAAAAAATTGTTTTTTTTTTTTAATTACCCTTCAGATTGTATTTGTCAATTTTGGGAAAATTTTTATATTTTTTTATATAGATATAATAAGTATATATCGAATTAAGAAAACCAAATATCAGATAATTTTCATGAACATTTTTGAAAAATTTATGAAAAATAGTCAAAAATTTTTTCAAGAACAAAACATTTTGAGATTAACATTAAAAAAGTTCATCAAATTATCATAATATTTTCGAAAAAGTATCTATTGTATGGTTTTCTTGACTCAAAAGGAGTATCTGAAAATGTTTTGATAAAAAAATATAGTTTTTTAAATTGAATCTTTAACAAAACTTTTTATTTAAAAAGTCTTTTATTACATTAAATTAAGAAGTTTTCATTAAAAAATTACGAATATTTTTTTACAAATTTTCTAGAAAAATGTAAAGGGTTTGTGATTTTTTGAGCCGAAAAATTATATTCTGTAAATCGCCTTTTTAACAAAACTTTTTATCTAGACAGTTTTTTATTTCACAAAATTCAGAAGTTTTAATTGAAAAACGACCAATATTTATTTTAAAATTGAATTATCATTGAAATTTTACTATCAGACTCTTCTAATGAGTTATTTTTGTTAAAAAAGAAATGCTCTTATCAACAACCCTTGTCCATCCGTCTTCCTTAAGGAAGCTAAAGCCCATTAAAATTGAACTCTTAGTCAAAAACGTTGTTATCTTGGAACATATAAGATCATAAGGGTAATTTAAAAAAGTAAAGCCTATTTGTTAAAAAAAAAAAGAACGTTAGCTTCTTCACATAACAATACTTACTTACCAATAACCATAATAAAAATATACAAACAAAAAAAAAAGAAAAAAAAAAACCGCACCTCAATCCAATCTCATTCAATGAATAATTTTATTTTATGCAAAAGTTTAACAATTTTCAATAAATTTAACATAATTTGAATTAAAAAAAATAAAATAATAAAAAAGTTGTACATTTTAATAGTTAGCATCAATTGTATTCCAAAAATTTGCCTACGTATCACTCCAATCGCGTAAATTATAAAACAAAATAAAAAAAACTTAAAATTTTCTCAAAAAATAAAAAAAAAACTTAGAAAACTAAAAAAGTAGAAAGAAGAATTTGTGAAATTAGCACTTTGGTTTCAACTTTCCATCCAATTTAAAATCAATCAAAAGAAAAAAAAACTTAAAACTAAAAGTTTAAAAAGAAAAAAATAATACAAAAATATTAAACTTAAAATTAAAAGTTTTCTCCGAAATAGTAACTTAGGTTCTAATATTTTTACAAAAACATAATTAGCTAGGATCGATATTTTCTGTTCAAGTAACTTGAATACACTCGTTAAGGCCACCGTTGTTGCGATTGGAAGTTCTCTGGTCCTCCTCGTCCATCATCTCATCCTCGTCCTGGTCTTCATGAACTATGAGGAGTCTTTCGCTTTTCGGCGACGAAGACGGTTCCGATGAGTTTGAGCTTTTCGATGAAGTGAAGTCGGTGGTTGATGAAGACATTTGATGCTGCAACGCGTGTGGATGGATGACAGGAATCTGAGTAACTTTGCCCATGAACGAGCGAATCTCTTCGAAGTACGATTCCTCGGGTCGATGATGGTGATGATTGCTCGGACCACCGTTGAGCTGTTGTGGGTGTTGACGGCGGAGCCCTCTCAATCGCTCGTCGAACCCTAGGCCTAAAGAGGCCGCATCGGCCTCGTGCTTCTTCAAGTGACGGTCGAGGTTGGTCTGTTGGCCAAAGCAGCGTTCACACAGCGCGCATTTGAATGGCCTCTCCTTGTTGTGGATGTTGCGAACATGTCGCTGAAGATTGCTAGATATACTAAAGGAACGTTCACAGTATTTACATTTATAGGGTTGTTCACCGGTGTGCGTTCGTAAGTGACGTGTAAGATTCGCTGAGCGTGGGAACACTTTACCGCAAAATTTACATGAGTATCTATCCTTGTTTTTAACAGATGATGTGGTGTTGAGATGATTCGACGACGAAGACGATGAAGATGATGATTGTGATGGAAGCACGATGGGCCGAGGCTTTGTCGGCAGAAGATCAGGTAATGGTTTCGGCCGGATCAAGTCGAATGTAGGAGTTGGTGGGTTTGGAGGCGGTGCAGCGAAATGATTTTTGAATTGAAGGGGGATCGCCTTGGCCATAGCCTCGAACATTAGGGGATGAAGACCAGATGGGAACTGGAAAGGAAGACCGGGCGGTGGACTTTTGTGTCGTAGATTTTGGTTTCTGTGATGACTATTGTTATTATTGTTTTCGTTGGTTTTCGGTGACATTTTCCCATTGGACAGTGGTGAGACGATGTTCCGGTTCTCATCTTCGAAACGGTTGTTCATGGTCATGTTCATGTTCACAGACATCAGCAGCTTTTTATGATCCAGCCGTAGATCCAACGGCTGATCGTGAGTACTTTTATGACCGAATGTGGGTGATAAAGGGCGATTCGATGTCGACGACAAGTCATAGCCCACGGTTGAGGGTGGTGATGATGATGACGATGTGGCTGTTGTTGTTGGGGGATGCCCAAGCAAGGGATATACGGAGCCTTGCTTTGGACTAGGTAACATTTTTCTTGGCGAGTGATCCTTCTCTCGCATACTTTTACACTAAATTTATCTACAGAAGATTATGTATCTTCGTTTCACTGTTCCTTCAGAATATTGTTAGATGATCGTTCCTTGTGAAAAACATGGCATGGCATGGCACTGTCTCACCATTTGCTTCACCTAAAATTAAGAGAAAAACTGATATTAGTACGGTGTAAATTTTAATTGAAACTTAATTAATTTCGTTTTAATCACTTGTTTGAACATAAACTGTTCCTTAATGGGAAAGTTGTTTGAGGTTTGTTTTAGTTCGCAGTTATTCCAAGTGGTGGAGATTTACTATGGGGTGGTGGGGTTTTCTTTTTTAATTTTTGTTTGGTTTTGGGGATTAAATGTAAGGAAATATGGCTACGGAGTAAATTTTTAATTTGTTTGAAATTCTGAGTGATTACAATTTTTAATCCCTATACTTCGCAAACAAAAATTATGGGAAAAACCCGAAATCGCAAAGTATACTAAACATATTAAATGATAAAGAGTAAATTTCAGTTCGTATAATTCACAACTTCTGAAAAAACTAAATAGTTTTCAAAACTTAAGAATATGAGTCTAGGATGGATTCAAAACAGATTGAGTAATTCGCAAAATAAAATCAAAGCTGGTTAGAAAACCTAAGCCCTTGGAATTCTAGAAAATTATATAAAATCCTAATAAATAAATTTACATTCGTACAATTCGCAACGTCTATAAGAAAAAGAGATTTAACATACAAATGCAGCCTTAACCACATTGTGTTTCTTGTCATTTTTGCAGATGTTTTAAATGTAATTTTGTTTAATTTATGAATATTTTCAATTCAATAAATGTATTCGATTAAATTTACATTCGTAGAATTCGCAGCTTCTAAAAGTTTTGACATCAAAATGTAGCCAGAATAAAACTGTAATGGTTTTCTTGGAGATTCTTTGTCATGAGAACGTTTTATTTAAATAGTTCCACGAATTTCCCTCATATACTGAGGAGTCAATTTTAATTCGTATAATTCGCAACCTAGAAAAGTAACACAGAGGTAGTTTTCCCTGGAATTTCTTCTCATACATGGATTCTTTTTCCAAATTGCAGACTAGAGGACAATTCGTATAAATTTCATCCATTGTAAGGTTGGATTTATGATATTTTCAAATAAATTTGCATTAGTATAATTCGCAACATCATAAAGTATACATTAACAAAAATTCTGATACAATACAAGAACTTCCAACATAGCTTTGTTCTCTTGAATTTATATAAAATAATAAATTTCGTCTCAATTATGACGAGTTGAAAGTTCACAATTGATTTTTATTTATTTATGATGTTCCTGTAGTATAATTCACAGCCACAGTTATAGTCCATAGGTATAATTCGCAACATTAGAATTTATTTGCAAAGTAAGTCCAGCTAATTAAAGACCTTTTTGTGATTTCCTGTTTCTAATATACATAATTTTAAATTTTTCGCGTACTTCACAATAAAATATTTTTGTTAATCATGAAATCAATAGTAATAGAACTTCCCCACTTTAAATTTACCAAATATCCTCAACGATATAGATAAGCGAAAAATCCAGTCAACCCTCATATGACAATATTGCTCTCCACCCATGAAATAAATCACCTAAAGCCTGTTAATTAATTTGAAGGCGATTTTTAAAGCTACACTTTCAACGACATGTCTATCTATAAGATACATGAGCAACTTGATATTGCGTTGCGAATGCGTTTACGATTACAAACGCATAACAAATAAAATATCGAGACCATGTTTGGTTGGGATACCCAACCAAAAATCTCTGTGAAACTTGTTTCTATTCCGCAATTTCCATAATTAACATCGGGCAGATATGTTCGACAAAAGCAACATCAGCCAACTACAACAATTTGAACAACATCTACAGCAACAACAAATGCTCCAGTTTCCCTTTGAACATTCAATATGCAACAAGTTATTAAACATTGTAGTATAGTTTACTGTTCAATTATTAATTGGAAGTGTTTTGTATTTTATGCAGTAATTTATATGCTGGAAATTATATGCTACACATGAAGTCTATGGCATAAAATCTTGGCCTATAGGAAAGAATTATGAAAGATTTGTGAGTTCGAAGCCTGGGAGAAGCACAATTGCCCGTCCATCTGCCTTTCTTTTATATTGATAATAAAAGGCGAGATGAATAACTGATGAGGGACTGATCAATTAGTATATTGATTGATGTATAAAGGAGTCCTGAATATTTCCATGTCTTCCTAAAAACGATCCATCTAAGAATCTGTCAAGTAAATTAGCCTTTCGGAGGTGAAGTTATAATTTTTAATAAAATTCCAGAAAGTCTTTAAAAAAGTTAGTCGCTTAAGTCTTCAAAAAAGTTACTCGCTCAAGTCTTCAACAAAGTTAGTAGCTTAAGTCTTCATCCAAGTTATTCACTTAAGTCTTCAACAAAGTTTGTCGCTTAAGTCTTCAAAATAGTTACTCGCTTAAGTCTTTAGTTCCTTTTGGTTTGAAAAACTTATAAACCAATATCTGTCAAATAAATTAGGTTTTTGGATTTGAAGTTATCATTTTTGATTAAATCAAAAGTCTTCCAAAAAGTTAGTTAAGTTTTCTAAAAAGTTAGACGCGTTAGTCTTCAGAAAAGTTAGTCGCTTAAGTCTTCAAAAAAGCTTGTTGCTTAAGNTCATCAAAGTTTTTCACTTAAGTCTTCAAAAAAGCTTGTTGCTTAAGTCTTTAGTTCCTTTTGATATATAAAATTAATAAAAAATCATTTTAATTACAATAAGAACAATAGCAACAAAAACCAAACATTAATTAAATCATCCTTTTCTTTACTTTCACCATAAGAACTTCTCCATAAAAACTCACATAAACCAAGAAAAACAAACAAATAAGTTTCTTGCTTAAGTCTTTTGTTTATGTTCACACGAATTGAATAGATTGAATTAAAATAATAGTATCAGACAGAAATCCTCAAACAAGAAGCTTGAGATGATGACACACTTTCAGACCTTCCGCCCGCCGCGCTAGTTCTCACCGTGTACAAACTTTATGTAGATTGATGGTTATTTATAGTCAGATGGGTGTAATTGCATGGTCAGATTTGTTGTTTTAGTCTTTGATTATATTTATTATGTGTGTACTGTGTAGCTCATTTCTAATGACTGGTTTTTGGTTTTGTCTTTCGGTTTCGTGTCTTTTGCTTTTCCACATGCATTAGTTCGCTTTGTATGTGCTTGGTATAAGTGTGGCGGCTGGCCTGAAATGGTGTTTGCTCGCTACTACTGGAAATGGTGGCCGCATAAAATTAATCAATTCAATTCGGATGAAAGAAAACGAAAACCCATGATTGATAGCTTTATTAATATTTTGAACTTTTTTTAATCACTACAGACTGTATTGTGTTATGTTATATTATATTAACCACTTGAAATTAGAAGAATCATTGCGGGAAATTAATTTCGTTTCCTTTGAGGTCAATTTTATGCAGTTTCATTGAAACTGTTTTGGTTTTTAGAAAGTAAAAGTGAAGAAAACGGTTAATTAATATTTCTGAACGGTCATTATTTTGAATAGCAACGGAAGGATGGGCGGTTGTTTTTTATTTATCTTGATGGTGTGGGAATGCGTTATTGGTTTGTTTTGATTTTCATCTGGGGAAATCAAAATATTGATATAATTGTTTGAGGTTGATTTTTTCATTTAACAAATTTATGAAGTTTTTGAAAAGTGGTATGAAAAAGTTTGAAGATTGAATTTGACTAAAGATCTCTTGAATGGAAATATTGCTACTAAAAGGTGTTTGGTAAAAGAAGGCATTGTATGATATTTGGAGTCTCTTCGACAAAAATGGAATCTACTTGGAAACAGATCTTCTCTTTATAACTCTTGGTAATATATAGGTTGCAATAAAGATCCTAAAAAACTCTGGATGATTAGAGAATTCAGGAGATCTAGAAGTGGAAAGGACAGGGACAAAGAGAGATAAAAAGAGCTATGAAAAGTGCATAAGAACATAGACTCTAATTGCAACCACACGCTTAGATTAGACCAAAATCTCAAAGTAAAGAGTAATCTAAACAAAACAACGAACAACGGAGATGACCCACCACCTCAAACAGAGAGTTGAATGCAGCTGTGATAACCAATATTCCATATCAAGATATAGATGCAAGAAGACTGTCC
Source organism: Megaselia abdita (assembly GCA_001015175.1). Classification (NCBI taxonomy): domain Eukaryota; kingdom Metazoa; phylum Arthropoda; class Insecta; order Diptera; family Phoridae; genus Megaselia; species Megaselia abdita. The sequence goes on from JXPG01019301.1 coordinate 10,209, forward strand.
TGAATTTTCTATGTGAGCGCTTGAAACCGTATCTCAACGACTTCATAGGATATTACCCGTGCGGTTTTGGACCGTGAAAGTATATCATCGACCAAATCTTCACCTTACGTTACATTCTCGAAAAGACAAGTTTTAGAATGATACCCACCACATATCCATAGATATTAAGCAGACCTTCGACTGAGAGATGAGCTATACACTGTAATGAACCAATAAGGCATCTCGAAGAGACTCATCTAACTATGTCAGATGACCCTAGCATAATCGAAAAGTGCAGTTCGTTTATAACGAAAAGCATCGAAACCTTTCACAACATCTAGAAGGAGATGCTCTTTCTTGTAATTTGTTTAAAATCTGTTTCCGTAGCATTAGTAAGTCATGCGAGGAAAATGGGACTCGTCGTAAACGTAGACAAGACAAACTACATAAAATCCAGTAGAGACAATAAGCAATTCAACAACATTCAGATCGGGTCATAGGACTTCGAGTCAGTCGAGAATCTTAGGTACCTTGTAAGTTCTGTCAACTCAAACAATGACATCAAACAAGAAATCCAACGCAGGATCATGCTGTCAAACAAAACACTGTACGGGCTCCACAGAGTCCTAAGGTCCAAATTTGTGGACATTATCAGGAGCAGACAGACAAATGCTTGATGTTTTTGAGAGAAAACTGTTCAGAATGATCTAATGACGCTACTATCGTGAACCGAATTAAAAAGCAGCAAGGGTATGGCTTGGCCATTTTTAGCGCATGCATGATGATGCTCCGCCGAACAAGATCATGCAAGAGGAACCGGAGGATACAAGAAAGGCAAAGGCTTCGCTGACTTTATCCAAGCGTACCAAAAACTGGAAAAGTACCGCCACAAACCGAGAAATGTGGAGAGCAGTAGTAGTCGATATGTTTGGATTGCCGAGGTAGGATCGGAAAGTAAGTACTAACCTGAATCCTAGCAAAAGCTCTTTTAAACATCTCATCGATTGACGACATCACAAGGCAACCGAATCGACCCGATATGGATAGCGATGAAAGATCTTTTAATGACACAATTCTATTCTAATAGGATTCACAATTTAGTGTCCCGGAAGGAGCAGTGATTAGGCTCTTAGAACGGGTAGATTTGGTTGATTACACGGACGGTTCAAAGATACCGGAAGACAACTAGACTGCAGAGACTCCATACATTTAGATAAAGAGTGATCGTTCTCCATTGTGATGTTCAAGCAGTTCGGCAAGCATGTAGAAAGATTCATTAGAAAGGAATCATGGACAGATCTATATTTCTAGGTCATCTTTAGTCGAATGAGAAAGATTGTAGTTAGTTTTGTTGGGTTTTAGAACACTGATGAAGTTTCACAAACATACAGCAACTTTACGAAGTGGTAACATTCCGTTCAAGTGTCCAAATCTAGCGACCAGAAAATTGATAATGATGGGTCATATGGATGACTTAGAAGACGTAGGATCAAGGTCAGTTCAAAAATATTGCATGGATGAGGATGGCTAGGCCAATACTATGAGGGACCACTGTAGGCCTTTTTATGTTAGGTTAAGGATTCTTCATTTTATTTGATACAACATTCAAATCCTCTTCAAACCTAACATAATGCTTTTTTAAAAGTACCTTCTACTCGTAAAAGTAGACATATTGGGGATGGTCTTATGAATAGCTTGTTTGTTTTAGCGATTCCTCCTACTGCAGTCACAGCCACTGAGAGTCCGAAATTGGAGGGGCCTCACAGTATCAAGGCTTGTAGGAGCCCGTTCAGCATACTTCTTCAGTATCCGTATTGATTACAAATCACAAACAGGGTTACTGCTCGAAGGTTTCCCAGATCTATTCAAATTCTAGATTTCACATTACCTGTTACCGATAAAAACCGGGGCTAGGGGAGTGATCTATCATCTTCATTCAAATCCTTTTTCTCAAAGACGATTATTAACGAAAGTATATTCCCGTTGCCAGTAGGATGATACCGAAATGACAACCCAGGGATAAGGACATGGACTTATCGGTCTTATCAAACAGATTCCTATTCAACTCGAATATATTGCTATCTAAGGACCCCTCGAATGACTCCTGCCATCAACTGGTAAGTACACCATATCAAACTTATACTTGTAAAATTCGTAGCTTCTGTTATTGAATAATATTGCATTTTATTGGAATACATGATATAATTATTAGAAAGTATTCGTGTGTTTTATTTTCCAAATAGCTATTTATTTCTTCCTATTTCCTAGATATAGTCCTGCTTCACCAAGAGATTCTAACTCGTCCGAAGTTCTTGAGTTTCAGAAGGTTCATCCAAATCTATATAGCAAGGATCCTTAGAAACATAGGATTGAGTCTAATAGACAAAGGTGAAAAATTTCTAGTGTTATAGAAAGGAAACACAGAAAGCAAGTAAGTTACTCTCAAAAACAAACAAAACCTCACATTCGATACAAGAAGAAAAAACATGAGATCATGAAATGTCCTCAAGAAACCACAAATCATATACATATAGAAATAAAACTCTCCATTCAACATCCAACTTAAGTTCATCACTTAAAAAGTAAATAGTTCGAAGCGAAACCATTAACCTTCCCATCCCACAAACCGTATACGTAATTACACCCCAAAAGCAAAAGCAGTTCTATAGACGCAAACGCACAGTATTAATGTAAAACATCGCGATATCAATCAAATCGAAAACTATTAATCACAATAAAAATTTACGATCAAACAAACTACATTTATAACTATTTGTGTATCGAAGTGATTCAGATTGAAGTTGTTGGCTGTTTGTTTCAGTTTCAGTTCTCGATCTCAACTCACTCGAAATAGCCTCAATAAACCATCACCATTACATGTGACATTTGAAATTATGCAAAAATTCAAGTTCCTCCCAATCACACAATATGCAAAGCAAAGCAAAACTAACCAAACAGTATCAATCTACTGGCTTTTACGGGTGACTGTGATGTGATAGGGTGGAGCTGTAATTTGTCGCGGATGTCATTTGGAATATTTGTTGTTTCAGCCTGGAGGTGTTTCTTTTTGGTCACTTTTTCTTTGGAAGCTTTTGTTTTGTATTGAGAATTTTGGAATGGCTTAAGGATTACATAAATAATAGATTGCATGTTCCAGGTTAGCTAAGGCTCGAATCCCGACGATTCAGAGCAAATTGTTTAATACTAAAGGACCTCAAGTTGAACTGAAAAGAAACATAGAATCCAAAAACCCAACATAGAATAAAAGAGAACCACCCTAAAATCCCAAACCCATGATATAACTCAAATTCAAATCCAAACATCGATTTACACGTAAAATTAGCGTATATAAATGTTATGGCCTGGTCTATAAAGCCAAGTTAAGTAAAGCCCCGCCAAAATCTCAACTGAACAACGATTTTTCAAAATTAGAGACACAACAACTGCAACCGACAACAGTGAACACTGAACACAAAAAAAAGTGTTGCAAGGTCACTTATCCATCCATCTCCATCTAGCTGAGCATTACCTTCGTAACAGCTCTAATATTACAATTCACTTACAAATAATTTTAGTTAGTGAAATAGAGATAGATAATAACAGAAAATTGTCTTGCACTAAGAGCGAAAAAAGGTAATCTGGTAAATGGGATCTTGTTACAAAATTAGCGCAAAGTGATTATTATTAAAGCTCTCTTTTTGCACTACTGTCTTCGACTTACTTACTGTTATTGTACCTACGATATATAGTTAGTTACCTTACCACCACTTCGAATCTGGATGATGATCGCGGAAAGGATGAATGAGATCGCGATCTCTATTTCGATCACGATTGTTGGATGATGCACTTGGGAGTTTAGATTTAATGGAAGGAATTGGGTCTTAGCAATTAGCTTGGAAAGAGAACACTAGAATACTGAGTCATAGGAATTATTGTTTGTATTGGTAGGGAAACTTTGACAATATAAGGATTTGTGTATTCCTTAACAAGCTTTGGAGTTTCAATAATCCTAATCATTTTAATCCGCTGAAACCGCAAATAACCCTAACACTACGTTGTAAAAAAATCGTAATAAATTGGCGATCCTGCCAGGAGAATATAATTCTTATTTGAGTTAAACTGAGATTTTGCTTTGTGCAATAAATGGCGATCCTGCCAGGGAGGAACAGCTGCTATTATTTATATTGACAGTCAAAGGTTTACAATTATACTGGCGATCCTGCCAGGAAATTATATTGTTTAAGTTAAACTGTTATTTTGGCTTGTGCAATAAAATGGCGATTCTGCCAGAGAAAAATTGCATCTTAGCAATACAATACAAAATAAAAATATAAAAATATAAAAATATAAAAATATAAAAATATAAAAATATAAAAATATAAAAATATAAAAATATAAAAATATAAAAATATAAAAATATAAAAATATAAAAATATAAAAATATAAAAATATAAAAATATAAAAATATAAAAATATAAAAATATAAAAATATAAAAATATAAAAATATAAAAATATAAAAATATAAAAATATAAAAATATAAAAATATAAAAATATAAAAATATAAAAATATAAAAATATAAAAATATAAAAATATAAAAATATAAAAATATAATACAATAAATAGTAAATTTTACTAAAAATTACTTCAGTAGTCAAAAACAAACATGCATTTTAAATAGTAAAAAATACAAAAAGACATTGTCTGGGTTTAAACTCATGCCTGAAAAAATATATTGATGGTTTTTCAACTATTAGTAAAACTTACTGCATATATGTAAAATTTACTACTATTTGTAGTAAAACGAAAAAAAAAAACTATAATCGCCCGGGTTTGAATTCATGACTGAATGAAAAACTAAAATTTCGCTAGGTAGAATTTACTTAAAAATTATAATTAAAGCTATTTCTGGATTATCAATTTTTACTATTAGTAGGTATTTTTACTATTTATAGAAATGACCACT
>JXPG01019303.1:0-11754 GCA_001015175.1 Megaselia abdita
ACGGAGTTTTTTTAATGGAAGTTTATTAAGAAGTGGATTTTTCGGTACAAAAATCAAAAAAAGCGCAAACATTATTCCCATTTTTTGTGGATATGATAAATTAAATTAATAAATTAAAGGACTTTCCAGAAAAAGAAAAAAAAATAATTTTTTATAAAAATATATGGACAACATTATTTTTTGTTAGAGAAACTTCTTCAATTAATCAAGAGAGAGACTAAGAAATTGATTTTACGGCACAAAAAATTACAAAGGGGAACCCCTTTGCATTTTTTGCAAAAATATGCAAAATTAAAATATTCGTTTTTTATGGAGTGTTCCTGAATTAAAATACTTTCTAAAACAACAGTTTCAATAAAAAGGCGAATTTGATTTTTTGGCTCAAAAAATTACAAAAAGGTATTCTTTGCATTTTTTACAAAAATATACAAAAAAATATATTTTTTGTTATGGAAACTTTTTAATATAATCAATTAAAATACTTTCTGGAAGAAAAGTTTCGTTGAATGAGGCGATTTAAAGAAGTTGATTTTTCCAGAAAAGCAAAACTCTTTTGCATTAAAAAAAAAATTGCAAACTAAATTATTTGTTTGTTTTTTTTTGTATGGAAAGATTCTTTTCAAAGACCCTAAGTTCGAATTGATTCTGGGACAGGTTGCCTTTTCTGGGTATTTAAAAAAGCAATCTTATAGTCTTCTCGTGCTAAAGACAAACTTTTTTACATAACTTCCTTAAAGACGGTTTGTAAATATTTAGTCATGCGTTTCAAGAAAAGGTAACGTAATAAATGTGCTGGCCAACTTTTATGGTTACCGGAGAGCTACTGCGCATATAGTTCAAGTTCTATAGTTACTTCGAACTGTCGTTTACATCATCATTGAGGGATGTAACAAAAACCCAAAATCAAATCTTTGAAGCATTAAAGCATTTCCCAAAAAAAAACAATATTATATATTTATATAATCTCTTAAATTATAATTAAGTACATCATCAAATTTTATTTGAATTTTAGAAACATTTTCACAATTCCTAAGTGTATTTATTCACACTACAATTATGTAGAAAAATATGTAAACCTTTTTTAATATAGAAAAATATATATTTGCGCAATGCACATCAATAAGTAAATGCTTATAAAAATAAGTATCTCTGTAAAATTCAACTAACTATGAAATATTTACATATAATCTATATAATCAACATTCTACGAATCCCAAGTTTATTTATATCTTTTTTCTAATGAAACCCTATTGTAAACTGAGCTCGTATAATCAACGAATGATTTCGTCCTTGTCCTTGGTGTTCATTGATTTAAAAATAGAGCACGTATATATACCTGCATCTGGTTGTGAATCATCGTGGAAAGAGGAGAATGATAAATCTATTGTATTCAATAGAGAGGTCTACCTTTGTTGTTGATTCTCTTCAATATCCACAACGAAAAGGCTTTCGATTTCCCTATCAAAATTATTATCACATGTGGATAACCAATCAATAACCCTTTTTCTAGCGGCTGTTTGATCCAGTGGTGTTTCTAAGCCATAACTACTCATAAGTCTTTTAAATCTCATTTTATTTTCATCACCCGATAATTTCCCCTCTCTTTGATTCAAGTAAACACAAACGGAATCTTGGTCTTCCTTCGGGCAAATCAAAGTTGCTGATTTTGATGAAGTTATTTTGCACTCCACCCACCTATCCTTCATATATTTAGTTACTTCGGTGACCTTACAACGGTCATCCGGCTCATGAGTTAGGTATTTTCTAAAACATCTCATCAATCTAGCTGAAAACCTTTTATAATTCTCTGGAACTTTTGTAGTTTTTCTTTGTTCATATTTCATAAAAGTGCAATAATTATTATCTTTCATCCAGTCAGCTGAGCTCCATGGTGTCGTTCCAGTCAATATCGTATACAAAAGAATGCCGAACTGCCACACATCACTTGATGTTTTACAAATGAATCTCTCATTTTTTACCATTTCTAGTAGCTCTGGTGCAACAAAGGTAATCCAAGTATGTTTAACTTTTTGTACAAGTACACCTTTTTTTGTAGTTTTCCCAAAATCACACAATTTGACTCGGGAATAATCTGGGGCAAATACTAAAACATTTTCCAGTTTCAAATCTCTATGCACTAAATTTTTTGAATGCATAAACCCTAAAGCAGAACTCAATTGCTCAGCAACGGTTTTGCAGGCGGTCTCATGAAGTCCGTTGGCCCCTAAATTAGTCGCAAGATCACCATGAGGAGCGTACTCAGCAGCATATACGAAATAGTCTTTGGTCTTGAAACAGACATTGTATGCACTTAGAATGTTTCGGTGATGTGACAACTGATAATTGAAATGAAACTCTCTGATAAAGTCTTTGGCATTTGTGAGTTCAGCATGTACTGCTTTTAAAACCACTTTTGTATTGGTTGGCCGATGAACAGCTAATAATATCCTCGCAAAACAACCTTCTGCTAAAGTTTTCTCTATATTATATTGGTCCGAAAAATTCATTGATGGTAATTCAATGTCCGGTATTGTGTGGATTACTCCTCCATCAATTATATTGTCTGGTTTCTTATAAATACTAAGTCTTCTATTTAGATTTGATCCGCTAGCACCAGCATCCTTTTCTGATTTACTACTTAAACGACGGATAAGATTTGATGCACTTCCTTCCTTCTCAGTTCTTCTGAATGACCGGTTATTAGATGATCGTGATGAGCTTCCATCACTGGTGACTTTAAGCACCCGGAAAGATAAGCGCTTTTCTAAAATTAAGAAGAAAAATCATAATTAATAAATTAATAAAGTGACCATAAAGAATGAATGATATGTGATCTTTTACAAGAATTCACTTTTAGTATTTTCTCTTGTGTGTTCGAAATTTGTATTTGAAATACAGTCGGACCACAAAGTATACACACATTTTGTAGTGTAGAGACCAAGCGAACGAAATCAACGAGACTCTTTTTATAAATGAGTTTCCCCTTGACTATCGTCCAAGTCTATTGACGTCACTCTCAGAAAACATCAATTTATACTTTTTTAAACAGAGCAAAATTTGCGGTGAATTACAAATCCTGTTTGGATTACTGACACTGATTGATTTTATTATGGTATTAGATATTCGTTAAAATTGACATTACTTCTATATTGGAAATTTGATTTACTCTTCCGAAAAAAAATTAGGAATGAATAACTATAAACCATTTTTAAATATAATATTTTTGTACTTAATATATTGAATATATTTTTTTAAAATTTGGATATAAAAAGTTGATTCACACAACGATTCAAAGATGGCTCAAGGTGTAACAGTGATACTAACATAGAAATATATGTATATTTATTAGCAATGTTTTCTTAATGTGTATATTTGTCAGACGCTTTTCCACGAGAGTGTCGTCCGTCTTACAAAAAAGAAGATTTTTTTAAGAAACAGGCTAACGTGTACAATGAGCATCAAACTCAGAAACGTCGGAGTGAAATTCGAGAATGCTTGCACCTAAAACACCTAATAATCTTAGAATATATGATATTTGGAAGCTATTGTGATAAAGTCTGTTTTATGTGTAAGAATTTCTTTGCAGTTTATATTTTTTAACTTTATTCAAAATATCAATCGAGACAAACTATAGAGATATATTAAAATGTTAGATTAAAAAGAAAAAGTGAGATTATTTCAGTTGATAGAGCATAAATTTCAAAACCAGATTAAATTGAAATGGAGTTCTCAAATCCGATATTCTATATATACTTTTATATTCACAAAATAAATATAGCTTCAAATCTCAAAAAAGTCACAGAACACTTATTTCGTGTGTTGAATATTCATCAAATGAAATATGTAAAAAAATATTACATTTTAAATATGACCTACTGTAGACATTAAAATATGTAGGGTACACATTTAGTTTTATCAGTGTATCTATTATCTTTCTATGGCAAAACAATCAAATAGTTTACATTTTACAAATAGTTCGCGAAGTAATTAATTGAAAACCGTGTGTAAATTTTCTCACTTCTAGCAGGTGTACATATATAATAATATTTTCGGATCAATAACAATTAAAAATCAAAACTATTGCAATGAAATATTCTATTTCTATTTATAAATAATTTTAAAATAAACAATTGCTTTTGAATTTCAAACTGACATCGCTCCCGCCTCTTTAATTTACAAAAAATAATAGAAAACATAACCGTCAGATTTCAATCCAAAAATTAATCACTCGAACATCTTATTGTTCGGATCAGTCAGCATGTCTAATAACGGGCGGTATATAATCAATTAATAAATATACTAAAACAAAATACATATCATTTAATAATTCGTTTATTTATAGGAGCCGGTGAGGATTGGATTTGATTAAATTAAAAATCGTGCGAATAAACATAAATAGAACTTTTTCTTAGATGATGATTCAGAAATATAATTTAGAGAAATAAATAAAACTTTATTTTTTATGGTTAGGAACAGATTCGAAAACTCATTTTCCATTATAAGTATATTTCGATTATATACTCGTAGCGACGCACGTATGTTCACTGCCTGACAGACAACTCTTGCTTAATATGTCAAAGCAAATTTGAACTCTAAGTAATTTTGGTTAATGTTGTTGTCTTCTCATATTTGTTTACTTTTTGGTATCCCACATAATTTACTTTGATAAAAACAAATAACAAAAATATTTGTATACGTAGTATTTTCCGCATTTGTATTTCTGTTTGAATTTTTAAGAATTCATTTAATATTTGATTCAGTTTGTTATTATGAATAGCTAACTTTAATTTTTTGTTTTGTCTTTTATGTATCATTTTTTTATTTATTATTAATTTTAGAACATTAAGACGTATAAGTTTTATATTACTCAATGAAAGTAAGATGGATGAATTTAAATAGTACTTTCTAAGAAGAATAATACTTAAAGAGAGAAATAAATCACATTTCAAATATGTAGAACACTCATTTAAATATGTATCTAACATGTTATTTCTCACCACACATTTATATTGTATACTATATATTTCAGTGTATAAGTTATTCATTGAAATATTTGGAATGTTGACAATAATTATGATATGTAAATTTTAATCAATAAAATGTGTGAAGCGTGAGCAAAATATGTACTGCACCAATAAAATATCTGACACACTCAAAACAATATATATTTTATTGATCATTAAAATGTGTATCATACTTATTTCGAGTGTAGAATATTCATCAAACGAAATATATACCAATAAAATATCTGACACACTCAAAAGAATATCTATTTTATTGATCATTTAATTTTTATCGATATATATTAAAACCACCAGCTATTTAAATCTTAAACATGTTTTCCTTAGGTGTACAAACATACGTTCGTCATATATTAAAATATGTTCTTCGCGTTCTTGTATATACAAAACGTCTACATTATGAACAAAGTCGAAAACAATGATGGATTTATTGAACCAATGGGAGTTCGTTGTTCAGCATACTTTTGGATTTGAGATCACTACATTTTGGGTATATTTCATGAATATGTTAATCATAATCTCTTCTATTGTGCGCTCCTTCAGTACCCATATAACTAAATCGAAAGTTCCGCTTAACCGCTTCGTAAACTCATCTCATTGTTGTCCATAACTAAATTCCCTTACTACATATAGGCACCTATATAACAAGGCTTATTCAATTTAACAATTGCGCCTCCGAAATTATGCGACAACGTGAAATTTACGGTCGATAATTGACGTTTACGTACAAATCCGATTTTTGAAATTCGTAGTCGTAATACCAATTATGATATGCATGAAAGTATTCTTCGCATGTGTAGACTAGCAAACTCTTCTAAATGTATAGCATGTTCAAAAGATAGTTTAAAGACTTACTTAAAAATTCTTCTTTTTAACTTTCACGCTCCTACTAACGTTTATGTATAGTACTGATGAAGCACATGATGAAACGTGGTGGTTATGCTTACATACTGATACTATGTATTTTTCATAGTAAATGATGGTTAATGGTCTATTAAGACCATTAAGCTTGCGCTAAGCTACTTCTGACACTATTAAAAGAAATCGCGAGCCCCGATCCATTGATACCCATATCACTAAATCGGTGGTTACTCGGATTTCGTAAACTCAATTGAATGCTCGTTTTGATTGCTCCTATACCTAAGCTATATAATGTTTGAATTCTTTGTAGCTCTAATGTAGTTAATGGCGATCATACATCTCGGATATATGTCTCAGAGAATTATATACTATATACTAAATCTGCAGGGCATATATACAATTCGCGAGACGTTGGTACGCCTATAATCTTTGTAATATATGAAATGTTTTTTTGTAAGATATGAATATTTTTGTCATCAACATATTCAAATCACTTATTTCAGTGTAGAATATTCAACAAACAAAATATGTGAAATTGTTTAAAATTTGGAATGATGATTCTGAGTTCAAACCTCAGCACAAACGACAGAATTGATTTAATTGAAAGTGTTTTTTCGTTTGAGATATACTTCTAGTCTGTTCTATGTTTAGAAATAAGACTTCTCAACACTGACCATATTCAGAGGAACTCTGAAAAAAGTATAAACTAAATGCAAAATTTTCACTGAGAAGCTCAAACGACATAAATGCAAAAACATAAGCAGCATTTGGAATACTATTCTTTCTAGAATAACATTGCGTTGCTATAGAATACCTTTTAAATACCTATGGAATCTATGCTACTTGTGAACCTTTCAAACTAAGGTAATATACGTGCCTAATTTTAAAACGAAAATAGCTAATATTTTCTTTCTAAAAATTATAATTATTTTAATTAGAGCTAAACTGAAATACTGTTTTCATTTATTAGCTCAAATTAAAAACGTGTTTTATAAGTATTCCATTCATTCATGTTTTTATTTGTTTTTAACTTTAATATACAGTTTGTAAATAAGAAAAGTNCTTCATTACTTTTTTGAATTTCTAAATGCAGGGCCGAAGGGAAGCGAAAAACCATAAAATGGTCAATTTAGTGCATAGCTTCGTTATCTCGAATCATGTAGGGTAGTGGGATACATCATTTTGAAGGTACTAATAAGGCTCATAAACCATTATCATAATTTCGGAAATACAAGGGCTATTAAAGGGAAAACTAAACAAAATGAGTTTTTATAGATGTTTTTAACATTTTAGTGGATAACTTAGTTATCTCGAATCATGTATTGGCGGATGATACATCATTTTGATGATACCAATAAGGCCTACAAACATTCATCNATAACTCCTTTCACAATTTTGGAAATATAATGGCGTGTCATACATCATTTTGGAGGTGCTAATAAGACCCATAACCCCTCATCACAATTTTGGACTAACTATAAGCAAAATGATATTTAGAGACTTTGTGATTCCTTATATGAACCTTTATAGTTCACTCATGAGGATGGGGCCAGAGGCTGTAAGCCAATTTTAGAATTCATTTAAAAAAAAAACCCTACTGCTATCCTACGAAACGTATCTCTACTGCACCGCTTCTATAGGAAAAACTCATTGGAAAACAGATATTTAGCGTAAATTAAAGAGACAACAAATATAATCTGAAATATTGCCACATCAGATAAAATACATTAAATTTTCTGAAATGCCGGAAAATAGTTGAACTTAAACTTGTATATAAAAATAATAATTAAAATTTTAAATAATGGAATTACGAGCGCGTGAAGTCGATAAAACTTCAAATAAAAAAGTGATGTTTTGACAAGAGTCTGAAATTATAATAATCCTTTCATCAGATGGGAACCTAAAAATAATTTTTATTGCGGTGTTATTTTTATTAACGGTCAATTTATTAAATAAAATGTTCTTTATTTTCGCGAAAATTGTAGGTGGGAAAATAAAAATATTTTTAGAATTTGGAAAACGAAATTTAAATTTTCCAAAACACAAAGAACGATCGTACGAACAAGCTGTCAACTTTTCCTTTTCGAATTTCAAATACAGAAGAGCAGACTAAAAGTGCGGTTTAACGAACTTTGGTTACTTTTTAAAAATACATAAGTCTTAAAATATAAATACTAAGAATGCAAACTCACCAATAGATGTCATTTTATATTAAATCCGTTTTTTAAATATATCCGTTTGTTTGTTATGTCTCACTTTGATTGTTTACATTCTATAAACTTGTTCACTTCACTTTTTAAATATGACAGTTTTTTTTTATATTTCTTAAAAAGTAACCGACAAAAATGATATGTTTACACACTTGTAGTTGAGAAAGAAATGCTCGCAGATTTCCACTTTTCACAATTTTTATTAAAATTGTATCGGCAAACGGGAACCGAACGAATCCAAAAGAATCGCTGAGTACGCAGGTCTTCTATTTCGTATCTAGACGATGTTATTGTTGAAAGGACTTTTATGATATATTATGTTATCATTCTCACTTCTCCTTATTGTGGATGTTTATGATTAAGTGTTATATTAATAATTCTTCACACAATAGAACCTTGATCTCTTCTAACAGGACAAGGTCCCATTATTGTGTTTACAGAATCGAATTGTGTCGACTTTTACGTAGAAATTGTTTATTTTTAAATTCTCTCATTATATATTTCGCGTTTAATTGAAAGGTTTTTTTTGACGTCACTCTACTTTGAGGGATTTCTTCAAATACTCTTTGTATCTTATTAAAGAGTGTGTCAGAGTGTGAATAGCCGCGAAAAGTATACTTAAAATAGCTGCGGTCGCGTAGTATTTATAGAGGTTAATGTGATTGCATTTTGTTGTTATATAATGACTTACTGTACCATTCTTTTTATTAAAAGGCAATGTACTAAATATTATCCTAACTAGAATAACAAATGGGAAAATGATACACATTTCGAGATCATTGCACTTATACTAATATATGTGTCGGCCTCTTGCGTGCTGACGTCAGTCTATACGTACAACATTTTTAATTAGATTTTTTAAGATTAATTATCTCAATATTACAGTTATAAAATATACGCATTTGTAATAATTGTATTTCCGCTTTTACGAACAGATAGACTTGAAGGTATAATAGCTTGTTTTCGAAAATAAAGAGCTAGTTAATATTCTATATGTTCTGAATGCATATAATATTATTGCGCTCGTGATGAAACAAAAGTCCACCCAACTTACATGTCAAATTTACTTTTCGTGTCCAATTCTACTTGTTGGCATTGATTTTTCGGAAAACTAATAATAAATCAATTTTTTCATTCAGTCATACGTTTCGTTAGATTTTATTATTCTTCATTTGTTTTTGAAAATAAACAAATGTTTTGTAAACAATAATTGCTAAATTGAATAAATGTGAAATATAGTTTTTTTTATGGTTTCGAAACAAGGTATAAAATAGTAACAGTTTAGTGCATTAAAAAAACCATCGCCAGATTTGAGGTATTACAAAATTGTTGTGTTTTTCTTTTTCAAATATGGAAATTTAAACTATTATTTTTCGAGTTCATGAATTTGTTTATTTTTGTTTACAAAATCCTTTGATATACAGCGGATAGTGAACAGAGGAAGTAAGCGAAGGGGTGATAAAAGATGATGTTGGCGCTAATCCCAATGTTTTCAAGGAAATAACCGCCTGTTTTAATCGTCAATATCGTGATGAACATGGTTTATTGACTGTGCTTACGTCCGAAACATGCAAGATTTAATGTGTGGGATCGGCGTGATGCCCTCTGATTTCGACTGAGAAGTTTTCTTCCTACATAAGAAACGATAACTAAAACACAAAAGCCATACAGTCTGCTAATTATATTTTATTTTATTTATGGTTTCTCGGAAAAAAAAGTATTCGAAAAAAAAAAACATTTTATATCATTTCTATTCTGGTAGACACTGTTATATTTTATTAATATTTGACAATATTTTTAAATATTAAAATACAGATTAAAATAATGAATTTGTTTCAAAAGGCTCGGTGTACAATTTAATAAATATAATTATAATATTATATATAAATACGTAAATATGATGATTATCTGAACCCGGGCATCTATTCAGAATGTACACAGAATTTGTCTCATCCGACATGCGCCATACATGTCCAGACACCGTCGTTTACTCTGGTAGCCGCGAAATTGATAAGTCTATACATCCATTGTCAGTGGATTTCTGGTTCTTGCTGTGGCGTCCAATAATGCAATGGTAGATCTTTTCCCTTCCAATCTTAGCATTGAAGTCACCAATGTCGTAATCAATTAAATAATTGCCTTAGATTTAATATTTTGCAATCAATGATTGATCTATATCTGCCATGAAATCATTTTCCTATCACTTTAAAAGAGGCGATTATATTTTACTTTTTTTGAATGTTGAATGCAGTTGATTGGAAAGAAATATTCAATTATAAAAAAACATATTAGAGATTACAAACATTTTCTACCAACAGCTATCCGGAATATTTAAAGCTTGCTTTCCTGTTCGTGAGTTAAAGGAACCTTTAAGCCATCCTTGGTATACTAGAGAGCTTATAAAATTAAAAAATAAGAGAAATAAAGCATTCAAAGTTCATATAGATAATTTTAGTGACTCCTGCAAAAGATCTACATCTATAACTACTAACTTATCTAAAGAATTATTTATCTCGTACCTCGAATATGAAAAACAAAGCTTCCTAATCAACCTTTCGAAATTCTGAAGTTTTAATAGGAAAAAATCTAAAACAAAAGATTTTCAATGGTCCAGGCCCTGATGGATTTCCTGCGTATGCTATGAAAAGATTTGCTGATGCTATTCCTCTACCTCTAAGTTTTATGTTCAATAAGTCTCTGTTGAGTCGAACATTTCCATCATAATAGAAATCCTCCTTTATTATTCCGCTCCATAAAGATAAAAGTAAAGTAAATGTGGAGAATTACAGAGGGAAAGCTGAACTATCAGTTATTCCAAAAATGTTCAAGAATATAATTCATAAATGTGGATGTCATTATTGGACTACAACGAACTTGATACACTGAAAAAACGAAATATGTACCCTACATGTTTTAATGTACTGCAGTAGGAGATATTTGCGAATGTAATATTTTTTTACATATTTCATTTGATGAATTTTCTACATACTAAATAAGTGTGCTACACATTTTAATGATTCCTTCTTATTTTGATGACGATCTGATCACACTAAGAAGGAAAGTTAGGTGTCATTTCCGAAAATCCTATAAGGACGGTAACTGGAGTGCCTACAAAAGTCTATGGAAAACGTATATAATAAGACTATAAAGGAGGCTAAAGCCAAGAACTGGATTAAGTTCTGTGAAGATATTGAGTCTACAAAAGATGCGGCGAGACTTTGGAAGATTCTTTCCAAAACCTACTCTCCACCTACGCATCTTCAATTGATGGATTGATTGGATGGATAGATGGGCCCAATCAAGTGAAGAAACCAATGATATTTTGCTCTCAACTCACTTTCCCGGGTGTACAGTTTCCAACGAATCAATCAGTAACAGGCAGACTACGGATAATAATGATTCGTCTTGTGGTAGTTTCATTACTCCGGAGAAGGTAATTTGGGCAATCAACTCTTTTGAACCGTGTAAATAACCAGTTGTGGATGGTATATTCCCAAAGATGATGCAAGTTACTGCATCATTAAGGATTTGATTGCCCCTCTTCTTACTAGTATTTTTAAGAGATGTATCACTCTTAACATTATTCCAGCTTGTTGGATACATCTAAAGGTCGTTTTTATACCTAAATAGGTAAGATTAATCATTCCAAAGCCAAAGACCAA